>BGNK01004064.1:0-60722 GCA_003297005.1 Symbiodinium sp. clade A Y106
GCAAGGCAAAGCTTTCGCTCCCGAAAGGGGTTGCTCGCCTCGTGACGGCTGTTGCAGCTTCGGATAGCAGGCGCTTCGGAAAAGTCCGGAAGCCTTTGGGAGGGGAAGGGTACAACATGAACATGTACATGAAACTGCTTTCACATGCCTGCCGGCGAGCAAACTGCCCTGCCGACGACGACTCATGCACTGTGTTAAAAGTATACATATTCCAAATCTGCAGAAAACATGATTCCATGGAAGGCACAAACATCACTCACTGCATGCCTCGAATCACTGCATCCTGCACACAAACATGATTGCAAATTTCACTGCATGTCTCGCATCACTGCATGCAGGCCAGCAAAACACCTTCTTCAACTATACTGCATGCTCGGAACATGAGACTCTTCACTTGCAAGCAAAGCGGGGGTNTGTCTCGCATCACTGCATGCAGGCCAGCAAAACACCTTCTTCAACTATACTGCATGCTCGGAACATGAGACTCTTCACTTGCAAGCAAAGCGGGGGTGGAAGCACCTTTCGATGCTGTCAACGTCGGCAACCACCAGCAGCACCGGCCTGGAAATGCTTTGCCCCGATGAAGTTAGGGTACTTATATAAGTACTTATAAATCACTTAGATAACCTGTCTAACTTTGCCCAAATACTTGTCTTCCAACTACAGGACTTGTCCTAAGTTACTTATAAATATATCAAATGATTATCAAGTCGAACAAATACTTCTAATCAAACTCCGCCACTTACTAAGTTCAGATACACACTTNTTACCCAACATGGTGCACTTATAAGTCAAGATAGCCCGATTATAAGTTCACTTGCAGGCTTTACTAACCACCGCAACCCGCCCATTCGGATACTAAACAACACGATCCTTCAAGTAGGGATGTTAGGATACTGTAACAGTTGTGGTCGTAGTGATTTCTCGCCTCCATCCGATGTTTAGGCTGTTTTAGGGCCTAGCCTACAATCCTATGACATTGTCAACACCAGCATCACTTTTCTCGCCTCCATCCGATGTTTAGGCTGTTTTAGGGCCTAGGGATGTTAGGATACTGTAACAGTTGTGGTCGTAGTGATTTTTCGCCTCCATCCGATGTTTAGGCTGCTTTAGGGCCTAGGGATGTTAGGATACTGTAACAGTTGTGGTCGTAGTGATTTCTCGCCTCCATCCGATGTGTAGGCTGTTTTAGGGCCTAGGGATGTTAGGATACTGTAACAGTTGTGGTCGTAGTGATTTCTCGCCTCCATCCGATGTTTAGGCTGCTTTAGGGCCTAGGGATGTTAGGATACTGTAACNATTTCTCGCCTCCATCCGATGTTTAGGCTGCTTTAGGGCCTAGGGATGTTAGGATACTGTAACAGTTGTGGTCGTAGTGATTTCTCGCCTCCATCCGATGTTTAGGCTGTTTTAGGGCCCAGGGATGTTAGGATACTGTAACAGTTGTGGTCGTAGTGATTTCTCGCCTCCATCCGATGTTTAGGCTGTTTTAGGGCCTAGGGATGTTAGGATACTGTAACAGATGTGGTCGTAGTGATTTCTCGCCTCCATCCGATGTTTAGGCTGCTTTAGGGCCTAGGGATGTTAGGATAGACATTGTCAACACCAGCATCACTAAAGAGCGGAGGTAGGCTACAAATCCCTGTTTTAGGGCCTAGGGATGTTAGGATACTGTAACAGTTGTGGTCGTAGTGATTTCTCGCCTCCATCCCATATTTAGGCTGCTTTAGGGCCTAGGGATGTTAGGATACTGTAACAGTTGTGGTCGTAGTGATTTCTCGCCTCCATCCGATGTTTAGGCTGTTTATCCCGGATCCCTACAATCCTATGACATACAGTTGTGGTCGTAGTGATTTCTCGCCTCCATCCGATGTTTAGGCTGTTGTAGGGCCCAGGGATGTTAGGATACTGTAACAGTTGTGGTCGTAGTGATTTCTCGCCTCCATCCGATGTTTAGGCTGCTTTAGGGCCTAGGGATGTTAGGATACTGTAACAGTTGTGGTCGTAGTGATNCTCGCCTCCATCCGATGTTTAGGCTGCTTTAGGGCCTAGGGATGTTAGGATACTGTAACAGTTGTGGTCGTAGTGATTTCTCGCCTCCATCCGATGTTTAGGCTGTTTTAGGGCCTAGGAATGTTAGGATACTGTAACAGTTGTGGTCGTAGTGATTTCTCGCCTTGTCAGATAGTAGATGCAGTGCCCGAAGAACGCTAAACTCATGCCTAACCCTCAGCAACCCTAAACCCTAAACCATCCTAAAGCTCCAAAAAGCCCCAAACCCTAAACTTACAGTAAGAGCCCTAAAACCCAAAGCCCACAACTCTAAAACCCAAAGCCCACTAAGAACCCTGAAGCCAAACCCAACAACTTCAAGAGCCCCATAAACCCTTTGAAGTCCTAAGAACGATGGACCCTCACTTCGCGGAAGCCGCTTCGGGCTTCGAGCAGATCCTGGTCGACGGTGACTTGTTGGACTTCTTAGGGTTTAGGGTTTAGGGTGGGTTTTTAATTTCGGGCTTAGGGTTTGGGAGCACCAACAGCAGCTCTAGGGCGTTTCAGACTCTGAGGTTTATCAGATGGGATTCTTATGATGAGCTTAGGATTAGTCGTTTCAATTGGCTTTGTGTCTTTGGGTTTCATTTGTTGCAGGGACTTTCAGTTTTTATTCATAGGGGCCCAAATCGATTCCGTTTCGAGGTCCCTTCCACTTCATTTCATGTTGCTGCTTGGGCTGTGGGGTACCAGGGATCTGTCGCAGCCGTAAGCACAAGAAAGTTGAGTTAGAGTTTTGGCCGTTCTAGATGCGTCTTTATCTGTATGAACTAGGCACTGGCGGCTCATACTCCTTATAACTCCACCGGGTGAAACATGCGTGAACAAACGCCTACCAACACGGCAAGCATCCACCCAAACCACACACCTGCAAGCTTATATACTCCCAGGTGCATCTCCGAACTCTTTGCCTTACAATGCTTAAGAAGGTGGTTACGAGGATGTTTCCGTTACGCAATCCTCATGATGTTCCTGGCAACCGCATCAACTTGGCAGTCTGTACATACCATGTACCTAGAGGCTCCATGGTAGTTCCTTTTTGGGGTTCATATTTAGAATCCTACAAGGTAATCCCAAAAAGGAACTGCTATGGAGCCTATGGTTAAAGCAAACTCCAACCGAGGTGCCACGCGGATCCCCGTGGAAATGAGTTTCGGAGAGGCGACTGTCTACGCCGTGCGCCGCGTGTGACATCGGAAATAGTCTGCTGCTTTGGGAAAGCTGCTGGTAGCCCGCAACGCATTTAGACGATCCGGATGATACACGGAGAAGGATTTTCAAGCATCGTTATCCTAGCTACAATTCTGTTACATGCTAGCCCCAGACCGTACATACATACAGCTGAGAGCTTTAAGGCTTCTGTCCTGAGCCCGGAGCCTAAGCACACGATTCTAAACACAGTATATATAAGCTCAAACACCCGAGCCTCCCTGTCATCTCTGTCATCAGGGCTTATATGAATGCTTTTAGGGTTTCATATAGTTGCCTATCAGCTGCCGCCTGAGGCCCGGTGACGTCTCCAGGCAAAGGTCACCTGAGTCCACTCAGTCTCCATCACCCGCCGCGAAATCCGCTGCGGTCCCGGCTTCGTTACTGTGTGTGTGTGTGTTGCGCTTTTTTGTTTGTCTATCTGCCTGCCTGCCTGCCTGCCTCTTCGGCTGTTTGTTTGTCTGCAGTCTGTCTTTGTTTGCAATGTGCTTGAAGTAGCTATGTGTTGTCACTTGCTGTCGTGATTGCTACTTGTCGAAGGCTACATATAGTGATACCACCATACTGTATATTGTTGTTACGAACACATACGAACACCATTCTTGTCATGAGTTTGTTGGTCATTGTCATTGTTGGTCTCGTCATCCTTGTCGTGGCCGTTGTGTTGTCGCGGCTTCGTTTTGTCGAGCTGCTGTCGTCCGTCGCAATGCGTTTGTCGTCATACGGCTGTGTGCAACATCGCAGACCTATGCATCCGCAATTTATTCGCTGACCCTGGTGGAGCAACTCAGAGCCATGCCACTTTCAACTCCACACGGAGCTTCGAGACATGAATCTACAAGCGGTCCCCCATTATCAGGCAAGCACGATACCCAGAATGTGTACGCAAGGAGGTTCCCAGAATTGCGGGCACTTGTTTCCTATGGCCGTTATGGTATAAGGATAAGGATCCTACCGAAAACCTAAACCCAGAAAACTCTTTGAACCCTGAATCCTCTATAGAGCCCATACCCGAACCGGGAGAAACGGAAAACCCGTCCAAAGCCACTCGAAGCTCACGGTATGTCGACATGTTGGTGAGCATCGTCACGCTGTGAGGTGGCGACGGCTCCCGCTGGAAAGTGCCCAGTGTTTGGACAGTGTGGATGAGACTTCGAAGCTAAATGGAGCAACCATTCGCGTAGCATTCATAGCACTGATTGGTCTTCACAGATGCTACAAGTGCTTTGGGGAAACATGTATAAATAATAACTTCCTGTCGTGTGTGCGAAGCTCAAGAAGTGTATGGAGCTGATCTGCAGGTACTTGCCTGACTCCCAGCTGTCGCCTGGGCCCTGTCGAACTCTCTCAGATATTAGGACGGACTGGTTTTAGACGTTTAGAATCGCGAGTCTTGGCATCGCCATCCACCTTGTAAACCCTCAACCCTGAGGTTTCTTGTTGACTCCGCGGAGGCGGCATGGAATATGACCTGTCGCGTAGGTTGCGGAGGTGTCGAAGGTCAGAGGCCAGAGTGACAGAGACTTGCTCCCGTTGAGAAGCCCTGTATATGCATATATACGTATACATGTAACATATGTATATGTATATATATATATACATATTGGTGCACATAGTTGTTGACTCTTATCTGTTTACTTCTGCGTTTGTATAGGATTACACTGATCACACCCGTTACTATGAGAATGAGGGTTTACAGTCAATGGCTTACAGGGTTAAGGGTTCAAGGTATGAGAACAAAAGGTATGAGGACGAGTTTGCTTTACTGGGTTCTTGTTCCGGGATTGTACTTTAAGATACCAGAATAAGGATCTATATAACATGGCTTCTTTTTTATGGTAACTCAATTAAACCCCTTAACAAGAACCCAGTTTAGGCTCCTTGACTCTTTCACTCAAAGCATCCCGTTCCTGGTGTGTGGATTTCTGCCGAATGCGCAATGATCCCACATCTATAAGCACTCTAGCTAGTACCGCATGGGCCAATGCGCCCGGCACAGATTCGCAGAAAAACTGCAAAGCCCGAAAAGGACCAGACATGGGTAAGGTTTGGTGACTTATTATACATCTCCCGTATGTTGCTATGCATTTCCAGATATTCTGAGTCCTGTTTGGTATATGAGATCTGCACGCTTCCGGGACGAATTTCACTTCAAGATGGGTGGGTTGTGCTTAGGACTTATTTCAATGCTGTTTCGAAGTAGATGTCTTGACGATTGGGGTGTTTCTGTGCTCATCCACTTGTTCCGGAGCGTACAGTCGTGCCTTTCGAGGACTACACTTGCTAGTAGCAGTTGCAGCATGCACACATACATCTATACATATATCCATGTGTACATCCATCCATGCACACCTACGCAGCCATCCATCTCTGTGTGTGTGTTCTACACATGTCTGTAGTCTGCATGCATCTACCTCCTTTAAGGATCGGGTGCTCTTGAGAGTGCCGGGGGACTTAGTAAGTAGGCAGTAAGTAGAGTTATAAGTACCCTAGGCATCCCAATTTGTGTTATGGTACTTATAACTCGATAACATAACTACTTACTTGCTCCCCTGACCCTCCAGGTCGAGGGGTGTCTAGCTACTGAAGGATTTGGGCTCCTTGAAACCAGTTGAGTGTCAGCTTGAAAGCAGAATTCAGCCTTCAGTTCCCTCTTTGGGTTTATTAAGGCTATAACGGTCTATGGCCTCGTGAGCCCTCATAAACCCTATACCGTTACAACCCTAATAAATTCCATATCCTAAACTTGGGCCAGCAGCCTGTCAGTCTTCCCAAGCCACCGTAAAGCCTGAGCAGAGAACCATGCGCAATCCGCCGAAACCAGCAACCTTGAAGCTCAAGCTCGTAATGCCGTCCTGGCAAACATCCCAAGCAATATTAGAATAACTACGAACTTCTGTTCGCTGCCGCGGCTGCAACCACAGCACTTCTCCATCGACGTCACAGGGAGCGGGATTGGCTGAAAGAGAATCCCGGGAACAGTGGGCGGGTTGTTTCAGAGGTAGGTTCGCTAAGAAGCTTGGAATCTCGCGGCACCACGAGTCGCAATTTATCATCCTGAAGCTCACTGTGCAGTCTAGTGCTGTTCCTGCGGGGCCACAGAGTGTCCATTTCTGAAGTCATCATGGGTTGGTGCCGTTCCTGTTACAGCATTCTGCCCATTGCGACCGTTGCGGGCATCGTGGTGGCGTGTCAGTGCCGTCTACAACGAAATCTCCCGTTGAGGAGCTAGTCGAAGTGGTGCAAGAAGAAAACCTGCCCCAGTGGATGGTCCCTGTGGTCCTAGGGCTGGCAGCAGTGTCTTCATGCGTTTTCTTGGCCGGATGCTTCTTTTCAGCCAAGATTGCTGCCGGCTTCCTGGTGCCGCAGACTCTTGTCGATCCCCTGATGTACTTGGAGGAGGCGTCCAGCGCTGGGGCTCGACTGCCGCCCAGCCGCTGCTCGCTGTGTTTGTGCCCTCCCTGTGCCATCTCGGGCTATGAGACAGGAGATTTGCTGCTGGGGGCCTGCAGACGCGAGGCACTTTTCAGCTGGATCCCCGTCTTGGGTTCTCTTTATGCTTTGTTTTCATGGCAGCCCCGGGAGGAGAACCTCCAGGGTGTGGGCTCCCAGCGCACGGTGCGCTGGCCCCTCGCTACCTCCTCTTTGGTGGGCAGTGCATGCGCCATCTCATTTTGGGAGTCCGGAGACATGATAACAGGCCTTTGTAGAGGAGATGCCAGGCGAGCCCTTTGCAACATGGTTTTTCTCTGTCCCATGGCCTGGCCTTGCCATGCGCGCTGGGCCTGGGCTCCCCAAATCAAGAACTTCCGACGCACTTCCGGCACAGTGCGAGACGACCTTGTTGGGCGAGCCAATGCTCGTACGACAGCCTGCGCCGCAGGTGTCTGGAAACTTCTTCGTTTTCCAGGACCAGCACGTTGGGCCTGACGTGAGCTTCCAACAGCCGGAGCTGTATGCGCGTGATCTCGGCCTTTGTGAAACACTCGAGGACTGTGTGGCGACCATGACTTCTGATGTGGACGTGGCGGTATGGAATCCCGACACCAAATCGCTGAGGGCCCTGGCAGTTCCCCAACGAGCCATGTTCTCGATTCCCTACCACAGGGCAGTTGGCATGACGACTCTGCAAAAGAATTGGATGCCTCTCCACACACAACACTTGGACCTCTCCCACGGACCCAGAGTACACTACCTGGGAAGCCTCGGCACGGCTTGGACGAGAGAGGAGTGCTTGGAGATTTTGATGAAGCATCCGAAGGCCAACTACGCCGTGTGGCTGAGGGACCAGGACCATGTTCTGCACGTCTTTGACATTTCCGCCAAAGTAAATGCAAAGGCGCTGCGATTCTACAAGCAGCCCGGGGTCACCAGCTTCAGGTCTACGGCTCAAGTGCGCAGTCCCGAGCCCTAAGGCCATCGGCCTCACTGGAGTGGATGTCAAGTTGTAGAGTTGAAGCAGTGTTCTGAGAACCACCCCGGAAGGATCTATGGGACAGGTTTCGTTTCTAGTGTCAAGTCCAGGTGACCAGGTGTCTTATATCCAGTCCCTAACTCATCCAACCGCGCAGATTACAGACTGTCTCATGCACAAATGAAAGGCAGCGGCTGTTGCACTATTGGCATGTAGCTTCATGGATACATGCTTCTTGGGATTCATGCGTGTTGGGCTTACAGCTGTCGTTCGCAGGGCGAACCATTAATGCCAGCAAAACAAAAGCCAGATGCCCTTTTGCAGCCGCACTTGCTTAGTTTGGCAGGGCGGTTTGAAGGGGATGCGGGACGCGGAGACTCGCGCAGGACAAGGTTTTTATTCATTGATCTAATGCTTTGTCTCCGTCAGCCATTGCACCCACAGACACCCACAGACCTGCAGAGCTGAGAACGAGCTGGCCCATGATGCCACGAGGCTTCCGCAAATCAGATTCCGAATGTCCGAGACAGCCAGTCGGGACGGGGTTGCAGGAATCAGCTCGTCGTTGTTTTGTCGGCATGCCCACAGTTGCGCCAAGAAACAAGCAATCATCAAGTTTCTGAGGGCACCGCTTCGGTCGATGCTATTGCAATCCCCTTGTGTTGATACTGGACCTCTCGAGCACGATCCATGCGCCTGTGCATATTCCCACGTCCCCGCTGACGGTGCACGTCTGTGCTGCCAGATGCGTGACCAAAGCCATCACATGTGTTGCGTACAGCGCACTCGGGCTTTGGTTCTGAGTCTGGAAGAGGTCTCGCTTTGGGGCTGGGAGCCATCTTGCTGCAAAATCTGACGCTGGGCCTCGCCACGCGGATGCAGAGCAGGTTCTAGGGGGGATGATGTCAAAGCCTAACCAGTTTCGGTCGTGATTCCCTGTTGAGGAAGTTCGAAGCGGATGGAGCCCGTAGGCACAACACGTTTCCAGAAAATCAGTGTGTCCTGATTTCATGGAGCTGGCAGCTACCTCCAGCTTAAACCATTACAGTAATCACTAGACCAAGCCCCAGACCCAGGAAGCTACTGCATCAGCTTTGCAAGACAAGGCTGCGCCTATCTTGAGCAGAAGTTGTGCACATGAAGGCTTCGGCAGCCTGGCGATGGGAAGGGAAATAGGTCTTGCTTCTTACCAGTCTTGTGTGTTGATACATTGTCTTAAAATTTTTTGACCCTAAGGAAACGAGGGTAAGACGTATGGAGAGTTCCTCAAGAAGTGTTGGTGGGTGTCTTCACGGGCTTTGCTGTGGGGCATGTCGTAAACAGGCCTCGTATGTTGCTTTGGGCTGCAAATTCTGGGCTTTGGAGTACCATACTTGAATACTTTTTTCTTACTGGAACCCTTAGGAAATAAAAGTTTATACTTTTTTCTCTCTGGTTGCTTAAAAGCCCAGAATTGGGGCTGCCATCCGACCTTCGACTGAGAGCTACGATGCAAGGACGTTTACAAACAAACGCATCGCGCAACACGAGAGACTGGAAAGAATCGGTTTAGGGTTTCGGGTTTAGGGTAATGTCAAAGTCCTCACGTGCTAACCCAATGCCTTAAGGATTCCGGCCAGCGATAGAGCAGAGAGCGGCTAAGGTTATGATGATCCGGATCACCCCGACCTCAACGGCGGGTATGTGGCGGATTACAATGTATGCCAGTGCTACGGTTGCAGTGCAAGCTTGGGAGTGTTTTGCATATTTGGAAAGAGCTAAACCAATGCACGATAGCTTGAAGTCATGGCCTTTTGCTTTTGACTTTTGCCTTGCTACTGATTTCTGGTGTTGCCGCGGCGGGGTCAGCCCGAAGCTTCATTCAGAGCTGGCTCAGAGCCATGTGCAGTGGAGACATGTGGCGAGTCTCAGATCTCAGGAGCACTTGCCGGAATACGTTTTACTGCGTACCTTGGCTTTCAGAGAAAGTCTTGGATGAGCATGGATGAATATTTGTGAGTCTGCTACTAGCTGTTACTAGCTACTGCAGTGGCTGATGCGATGCTTTTCGGACGTGGGCAAGATGTAGTATTCCTGCGAAATGTCCCGACGCCCTCTCAGGAGGTGTTCACCTACTTTGAGGACACCAAAGTGCTTCGGACTGCAAAGCCGGAAGAAGGGCCCTCTACTTTGGTGGCATCCGGCCCCAGTCCAGTCTGGAAGTCAGAGATCGAACAGTACTAATAATTCCAATATTACTGATAACAATAATCATAATATACGATAATGCTAATGGTAATGATGATAACTACTAAAAGTTATTGTTCTTATTATGAGCTAGCTCCTGATGCAGAAACCAGGCTTGCTGGCTTCATGGCAGCAGCGCAGTGGCGAGGCCCGGCAGATGACATAGCGGACATAGCTGTGCGATGGTCAATTTTGGAAAACGCTGGGAGCATCATGCAGAGGAGATCCGACGAGATGTCTGGGGTCTCGCCTTGTCCATACCTGTAGCACCATGTTCACCCTACTATAAACCCTAAACCGTAAACCCTAAACCAAATACCCCTACAAGCTCACCGCGAAGCCTAACCCCTAAAGCTAACAGTGGGAAGTGTTCCGAGCGCTTGAAGCAGTGAAAGCTTGCTCCTTGAGAAATGCCACGTGGTAACAACAATTAAGGACGTTAGGATTTTTTATGCCGTTCATGAAAAAGGATAACTTTTCAGTTTGGTGAAGGCCGATGAGCAACGCTTTCAGCGCTGAGCGATGGTGCGATTTGAGCAAGGCCACCATGTCGGCAAGAGACGAGGTCAGGTGTTTGGTCTAGGTGGTGCTTGGGGTCGTAGGAGTCAGAGGGTTTAGAGCGTGGTGTGGGACATTAGGATTGTAGATCGTGCGAGATTGTGCTTCTTTCAGTTTCAGGAGCTTGGCTGCGAAATCCTGTTATTTTGACAGGTGGGCGTGGAAGGTGCCGTCAAAGTACGACTATATATTAGAAATGCACTGAATGTTGGCGGTATCAGGTGGTTTGCCAAGACGGCGCGATTCAGCTGGATCCATTTGATATAGGCCTTACTGGGCAGGAGACATTCCGAAGCCACACAGCCCGAAAAGGAGAGCATCCAGAAGGGCCGGCAGTTGTCCTGGTAACCTTTTCTTGATGCCAGGACTTCAGATGATTCAGTAAGAAAACCACTACTTGGAGGATCGGGTCTTTGACGGTAGGGTGGTTGAAATTCGACCTCGACGCAGCCTCAGTTACTTAGGGTTATGGGAGTTTGCCAAAATAGGGGGCCCTAATACAGTACCCTAAATAGTAGGATCCTTATTATAAGGATCCCAAAATAAGGTACCCCCCAATGTTAGGAAACTCTAAACGCTTATGGAGCCCCTTTCAAGGAGCCTTTATAGCACACTTATCGTAACTCTTTAAAGGAACCCTAAGGTACCCCCGAATTTTCGGAAACTCCCTTATCCGTGCTAGAAGACGATCCCTGGATCTTTCAGGCGCTGCCCGATGCAGACCCTGGGACCGATATCCGGAACCGAACAGTCCCAGAGCCCTGAACGACCTCAAGGAGCCGTAGGCGTTATTATATATATATATAACAACAATACTAATAATAATAATCGTATAATACGAATAATAATATTAATGATAATAATGGCAAGTGCTACATACCCATAAACCCTGTTCGAGTTATGATAAGGCCCCCATGGCGTAGCTTCGAACATCTCAGAGCCCTGAGTCCTACACTGGCCTAAGCTCTACTCTGATATGCTGAGGTCTCAAAGAACTCCCAGGCCGATTGCAGCTTTGATTCGGGCTGTGCACATTGAAGTGTACATACACAGGAGGCATGCCGGCAAAAGCGCCTGCACAGCATTTGCATATGCACATACCTGCCAGTATGTCGAAATCCTTGATTGAGTAGCTTCACATCTACATCTGCATACTTCGACCTGATCATATACGGAAGCCCAAATCCAGTGCTGGACTCTGCTGTGGGCCTTTTGCGTTTCTAGCGAATTGCCTCTGTCTGGCAGGTTGCGGGAATTGACAGGGTTTCCTGATTTAGTTTGATGTCAACAGTCTCCTGAATCCTAACGATGGTAGAGCCAGTAGACGCAGGACTTCCGGAGCATCCTCACACTGGCTCAGAAAGCTGCCCTCAGAGCCGAGAAGGAGTTTCGGTGCAGCGATTGGACAGGGCGATATTACTAGGTTGCGACTTTTCCTGGTGTAGGGTCTATCTCGCAGCTGACGAACCCGAGTCTGCAAGAGAGCGAGAGAAAGGTTTCATCTATCCTCAGTACCTGGCGAGAGTAGGAAGCAACCTGTATCCCGTGCTCTGATTGACGAATCCGAAGCCTTCGCATGCCCTCTAGGAAGACCTTGGCTATGGCAATGCCAGCTGCTGTTACAGATGTTGATGGTATCGAACTCTTCGATGTCCCATACACCACATAGTCCTTAGTGTTTAGTGCCAAGCCTTTAAGCCACGAGTATCCCATGGCAAACCATCACGCCCACTACCGTAGGAACGCTGTCTGGCTGCGAAGAGACTGTGCCTTGCTGTTGTGCCCATGCAACACCCTAAACCCTAAACCCTAAACAACAGGAGGGCCTGGGCCTAGCCGAGCAACTTTTCGCAGCCACGGCGGCCACCAAAACGGCCATGGAAGGAGATCTCAAAGGTCTGACTCCAGTGTTTAACTTTACAGTGAACCCCAGAAAGTTGGAACATGGGTTTAGGAGGATTTGTGCTAGGATCCCCTATACTCTACCTTAAGGGCATGAGGATATTGATGTTCCAACTTTCTGGCTTCTACTACAGTTAAATGTGGGAATAATTAAGGTTTCGGTCTTCAGGGCTCTCATCGATGGGAGTACATGCCACAGTATCGACACCATGGGAAAGATGTGGAGGGCATTGCATGCCAATGCAGTACGAGCCTGCAGTTAGCCATGCCACCCCTGTAGAACTACCTCGTAGAACACGATCACTATCCCCCAAGCCGCTTCCAGGGATTTTTATAGTTCCTCCAGTATCTACGTGGATCCGGGATAACACACACACATGCATGCATGCATGCATGCATGCATGCATGCATGTGTGCACACGTGCACATGTACACTGTAATCCCTGCAGACAACATCTCTATCCGTCTGCACTGGTGAAACAATCCAGGCGCCGAGCCCGAGATCGTGCCCCTCGTGTCTGGTCAGGCCGAAGCCCCTTTCATCATGACTTCTAGTACCCCTCAGTATCAGTAACAATCACGAAGAAGAAACAACAAGAATACATGTGTCAGCTGAGCAGCAGCTTGCATGGTCATGAGGCTGCGGACACGTATTTGCTTGGAAAATACATACAGGTTTCAGCATGTGGGCAGCAAGCGCTGCAGCCATCTCGCACCAAAGGTGTTTGCCTATGCACACAGGAGGATTGCATTTCGAGCAGACGATGCTGATTTCCGACCCTACAGCGCTTATCTGAACCCAGTACATTCAAAGCACATCAAGTGCAGGTGGCAGCGGAGTACACCTCACGGCTCGGGAAAGGCAGGCTGTGGTTTTTGGTTCATATACCAGGCTTTATC
The DNA here is from genome assembly GCA_003297005.1 of Symbiodinium sp. clade A Y106. Classification (NCBI taxonomy): domain Eukaryota; class Dinophyceae; order Suessiales; family Symbiodiniaceae; genus Symbiodinium; species Symbiodinium sp. clade A. Next base: position 13,262 of record BGNK01004064.1, read on the forward strand.
AGGGCTGGTACGGTTCGAGGATGCTGGAGCCATTGCCTGCGCAAGGTTTGCTCCCACGCAGTGTTGGTATCCTCTCATTGGCCCACATGCTGCAATGCCCCGTCTGGGTGCATTCCCATAATTTCCCATACATGAATTGGGTCTCTCATCAAGGAACTGCCCCCTCTTTCAGGAATCCGGGATGCCGTGATGGAAGCCGCGAGTGCCACTCTGCATGCGGCACAAGATATGGGGCTGGATGCGAAGGCGCTGACTCCGTAATTAAGCCTCTGTAAGATCCTCGTCCGATCTATCTACTCAGCTAGGAATCGTAACTGAGGTCCCTGCATTGGCAGATGCCAAGCCCTTTTCCAGCTCGCTTTCGAGATTCTGCTTAGACCCAGGCTTCCCAAGACCCGAGTCTAGTTGACGAGAGCACGGGACTGCGCATTCTGGGAGGCGCAGAAGAACTTGGCAGCGAAATCTGCTGCTATAGCAGCCAGCAGCGGCACGCAGGCCGAAGCATGCTCTAGCCGCTGTAGCCTCCCAGTCCCGAGACCTTGTACCCAGAGCTCCGAGAGCGACCAGCTACTTGTAGTGTGCTTTGGAATCCCTAGCATTTTCTGCGACGTGGTAGCATGAACTTGCCGTTGAATTAAAGAACAAGCGCCGTAGACCACGAGCCGAAGCTGCGATACCTCTTCAAGGTGGCCGATGGATTCCACAGCTCATTAAATTTTCAGTAAATTACAATACAACTTCTCCAACATGTTGTCTTCTGCCTTCTACTTCATAGTAGGCTGGAGGGTATGGGTTCTGTGGCCCAGCACAGCGCAGAGGAAAGCGGAGCGGGACACTGCCATGTGCTCTGTTCTGCAGCAATGAACGCTGCCACTCGCTCAGGACCTGCACCTGCCGGTTGGGAAATGCGCTCAGCAAGCGGCCTGGTCTGCCCAGCAGGCTGTAGCAAAGCTTGGCCCCGTGGCATCGTTGCGAGCACGTCGGTGCCGCGAAGTTTCGGGTTTTGTAGTTGAGCTTTATGGGGTGATTTGCCTGTAGACGAATGTGTGGGAGCATAGGGTGCAGGGAGAGTATAGAACTCGGAGAGCGCTTTTCCTGCCCTGAACTTTTCAACCCTAAAGCCCGAAACTTTCAAGTACATAAACCCTTTGTACGGCATATACCGCAAACCCCGAACAATTGAGGTTTCGACGTGGACAGGCAAGCAGTAGCTGCCGTCTCCGCTGCCTCTTCCTTCATGGTCTCCGCACTGCGGCGGAAAGGTAAAGCACCGGTGGAGCAGGCCGGGGAGCCCCTGAACCCTGAACCCTTGGGGTTTTTTGGATAGGGTTTAGGGTTTCCAATATCCCTTGTAATTGAGGAACATGCCTTAAATCATGTTGGGGATCCGTTTTTAATTTAGGGCATATTCCTTAAGTAAGGGCTCTTGGAAGGTCTGGGCCATGAGGCTCTCTGATGCCTGTACCGGGCTGACGGAAAAGATTGGATTAAGAATCAATTTGGTGAACTCTTGTGAAAGAGCAGCATGCAGGAGGGAAAGATCCGCAGACTTGCGCAGGCTCTTATTATACGTCGAATACAACGAATAAGTTATAGCTAATAACAACACAACTCGAGTAAGTTCTTTGGGGTTTATACAGCCACAATCTTGTTTTCATACCGCAACAGCTCACCAGGCTTTCCCTGAGCCGCGGGAACTAACCTTGTAGCAGGGGCCTGTAAACTGATGTGAGTCCCAACACGTCCGATGCTAAACTTTGCGGTTGCTCCAACTCTTAGCCCAATGAGCTCGAAAGTACTTCTCAACCATGTGCCCACTAGAACGGTCATGAACCAAGCCCTAACTCCCAAACTTTAAGTCCTAAACCCTATACACGGGCGGCAACCTCGCGAGTGGGCATAGATCCCGGCCATGCATGAGGGAAAGATAGACTCAAGCTAAATGTGCAACGGATCACAGCTGCAGCGCTCAGGCTGTGGAAGCCGCCACATCAGCAAAGGAAGCTGCAGCAGAGCCTTCCCCGGCGATGATAGGGTTTGGGGCTTAGGGGTATAGCATAGTGTAGTATAGTACAATTAGTACAGTAACATGTAACAGTGTGGTATAGCACAATAGTGGGAATAGTTTATAGGTATAAAGGATCGTGCAGGATTTTGTCCATCAGCCGGAGCACAGAGCGGTCGACAAGTGAGAACCTGATGCTGGTGGGAATACTTGTAGTCATCACGATGATTATGTCTCGGGCTTGAAGATATCTGGCCTTAGCTGCTTCCTTAGTCAGTCAGCTCTCCAAGGCTATAAGAATCATCCGACCTTAAGATTGAGCAGCCTTTTGTGTTTCGCTTCCATACGGAGTCTAGTCGTTTCGAGCGCAGTATTGCTGATGATGTGCTGAATGTAGCATCTTAGCATCCACTGCGCATGTTTCTGAGGGCGCCGCCCAGAACATAACCCGACAAGTCCGCATCGCAATCGACGTGGCTACGGCTGTGGCAGCAGATGGGATGAGGCAACTAGGCCCGGTACCGGCACCCAGACTCCGCCTGGAAGAAAAGTTTACATATGAAATCTATATACAATATATACATACATATATATATATATATTAAGAGAGAGATTTATATATCACGTAGGCTAGATTCGTTCTCAAGCTGGGCAGCATGTCCGGGCCGACAACCAGTGTTTTATGGTGTGATAGGTTCGAGTTTCTTCGAGTCATGCTGCAAGAGATGCTGTTTGCATCATCAACATGTCGGTGCCGAGTCGCTGCCGATTGTTGAAAGAAGTTGTAGGCAAGTGTGGTCGTCGTCGGCATCGACGTGGTGGTGTGTGTTGTGGTGGTGGTGGTGGTGGTGGTGGTGGTGGTGGCGGCGGCGGCGGCGCCGGCGGCGGCGCCGGCGGGGGGNCGGGGGGGGTGGTGGTGGTGGGGGGGACGGCTGCTGCTGCTGCTGTCGTGGCTTCAGCCGTTGGCTTTGTAACTATTGTGGCCGTGTGGTCGTCCTCGTCTGCATCGTGGTCGTCGCCGAAGTTTATGAGAACCCTAGGAAGCAGTACTGTCGCTGCGCTTCTCGTATTGAGCCGGTGGTTTCTATTCGCGAGAAAACCCATCGAGGGATCCAAGACGGGTACCAGAAGGACTTGGAGTAAGAGAACGATATTCCTGCAGGCCGCTCGTCGGATCAACAAGCACAGGCGGTTGCAGATGCCGTCCGTCAGGTGGCTGAGATCGCCTCCTGGCAGCCCTGCTCAGGATTGAGGGGTTGGGGCTTAGGGTATACTGTCAATACAGGACAACAACCCCCAGAGCCCTCTTCTGATTGCGACCCCTCAATGCCGCTGGGCCTGCTTTGTTGGGAAGCTGCTTGTTTTGCTTGGCTTAATATAACCATATACGGTACAACACACGTCATGAACCCTATTCTAAGTAGTCATTATATTTAGGGTTTAGGGTTTGATTAAGGCTTATTCCAGACTTAGTTCGGCCCTGCTGCTTCCCAGCTGATCAGCAGAGTCTGGGTTCAAAAAAACATCAAGGTTTATTATGGCTCCTTGATATGCTTGCATATGCTTGCTTTGCGGGGAGCCTTCTGCTCGGGCCGAGGTTGGTCTGAGCCCGGCAGAGCAGCAGCTGGAAGCCGAAAAAGCTGCGGCGCAGGTGGAGAAGCTGCAAGACTAACTCGTCAAGACTCTAACATGCTTTGGAAGAGGTAGATGTCCGATTGCGTGTAGATAGGTACACCGATTAGAATGCACCTCCTATCCGGTTGCCGAATCTGCTGGGGAAATGGACTTCGGAGGATTGGGGCCGGAACGACTTCCAGGATTCCAGTTTGTCAGTGCCTGACTCGGGCGATGAGGTGAAAAGTCTTGTCGGCGACACCGGCAAGCGTGCCGAGGCCAGCTTTCTGATGCTGTGAAGAGGGGCTGATTTCAGTGAAAGGCTTGTTCGTTACAGGGCCCTTGCTGCTTCATGTTGTTCATGCAGTACATTATCGGAAGCCCGACTAGGGTGACACGGCCGTGTGAGCGTTTGACAGAGGACAGGCATTTGTCATGACGGTTAGTCCCTAATTTTGCAACATGTTGTAGTGCCAAGTTCACACACACACACACAGACAGATTGTCCTGCACCTTGCGGATGCGGGGAGGCGAATTCCTCTCACGATCCGATAATCTGGCCCAACAGCTGCCCTCCCAACCGGGTTTTGTGAGGATTCCGGAGAGCAGTGAGATTTCGAAGTCCAGTTGACAAAGGCGGTCATTGCGCAGCGCTGAAGCAAGAAGATCTGGGGCGCAGTGACAGGTGTTCAGTTTGTCGGGACGTAGTCGAGAAGCACGAGACTTGTCTTTGTGCAGGTGGCTGTCCACCCGTGGCAGGCACTGGGCAGTGGCTCGTCGGCAAGGGTTTCTGGCGTTGACAGTTCATGAGCACGGATAGAAATGGGCTGCGGAGTCCAGTCGGTATCTTGGACCAGTAGATTTACTTGTGTACCCTCCCTCAAAGATGGGTCGCATTTCTGTGGGTTAGGACGATGTCGGTAAACTTCGTGTCGACGATGAATCGTGGTGCTGCAATGCAGCCTTGGCACCTGGATCTCTTATACTTCCGTTGCAGGCTCGCTCCCTCGAGAACCGTCATTGCTGCCGAACCAAGCACAGATATTGGGGGCAGGGCCCGCGACGGAGAAGTCGTTTATGCCCGTGGCTTGGTCAAGAATTGATTCAGTCTTTCAGTAAGAGGTTCCGTTTTTTTTGTTGCGACCGGCACCGGTGCAGAGTTCTGACACGTGCAACGTTTCAACCTGATGCTTCCCGGTTTCAGGCATTCCCAGCCCTCCGTGAGGGGTTGTAGCGCCCAGCGCAAATAAAGGTCTCCTAAATCGTAGATGTCCTAAGCCCAACATCCAGGAATGTGCACAAGCCGGCGTTGCATACGATGACATCGACCACCCGACTCTGAATGGAGGAGTGCCTCGCCTGAACCCATTCCGTGATGCAATATAGATACACTAGAGTAGCATCGCTTGAAGTGTGTATGTGTTAGTTGATATACCCACTGAAACGATTAATGTCATGAAGTTTCCATAGCTTGTTTCGCAGACACTTCTGCCTTGCAGCAGCCACTTGTATGCCGATCCAATAACCTGTCCGTCCTATAAATAGCTTCGTTTGTCGAGCACTTGTGCCCACGACTCAGGATTTTTGTCCCTGTGTTGCGGGGCTTACAGCCAGGTTTTGAGGCACGGTTTTTGGTCTTAGGGTTTGCAGTGCCTACAGCAGCATCTGTGCGAGAGATCGGAGATGTGAGGTCGTGGACAATGCGGAGCACTGCCAAGTCTCCTGCAGCCTGAACTGGTTCTGTGAGCCTGGGCCTGAACTGGTCATTCCCATCAATGTGTGTGTGTGTGTGTGCGTGTGTCTGTGTTACGGAGGTAGCTGGAGTTGAGCACGTGGCATTTTTGTAAGTTTAATTATACAGGAACCGGCAGCATTCGAGGTTTGTTCCTTGATGCCCCGCACCTCAGGGGGACCTTGGATGGAAGCCCCAAGTCTTCCTGAGCATGGGCTCCTGACTGGGTAGCCCGGTGGCCTCCACGTCGTGTGTATCGGATCCGACACACAATTAACCTGCTTCTCTGGTCTCAGTCTCCTGATCCGTGAAGAAGCCGGAAAGTAGGTCTCAATAGCGGCTCGCTTGCACCGAGGAAAGCTTCACCTTTTTCCCGAACACGAAGCAGTGCTGGTTGCTGGGAATCAAGGGCACTCCCAGACCTGACGCGTGGCCGGATGTATGCAGTTTACAGGCTGAAGCAGAATCTGGGGAAGCCCGTTTCTTAGGATTTGATGCCGTTCTCGCTGCTACGAGGATAGTTTGTTGAGGGCTGATACCACAATCGTTGTCATCACCGTCAAGACTGCGGCTACAAAGCAGCTGCATGCTTTGGCCCAGAGCCCTCAGTAGCTGAGGATCTGGATGCCATCAGTGGCCCGCAGGTGTGCGGCACACGCATGGAGGCCGCAATAGACGTCCGACAGCACATTGACGCTCGGTGTACGGGGTCTATCTATAGTTGTCCTGTACACTTTATTGTTGGAGAGCCTGTGTCAACGTACAGGCAACACTGGCGTGACTCTCGCATTCAGGCGTGCCATCGGTATGCCGCTGGAAGTTATAAGAAAGCTAGGTCAATTGATCCGTTGGTATGAGTCATGAGGTTGGGGTCGGGGGTTGGCATGGCAGATCACGAATGCATAGCCGTAGCCATTGGCTGCAAGATTTGGGTAGGGGATACTATAGGCGGCTATGCGAGACTCAGTGGCAGTCGTGGCAGTGGCCCTGGGTCGCTGAGTCGGTACGTGAAGCCCACATGCAAGCAAGCAGTTTCCATTTTGACAGCTATGGCAGCCATGGCAGACGCCGGGCCTGCATTCAGCATTGTGTCTCGTGTTCGCTGGAGTCAGAACTTGTGCCGGCAGGCGTCCAACAGTTTCCGGGGCGTCTATTGGAGGCAAACCAAAGGCAAATATGAGTCGTCAGTCTACTTCAACAAGATGATGCATCATGTCGGCTCCTTTGGGTGCGAGCTCCAAGCTGCGAAAGCATTTGATGCACGCTTGCGATCGTTGTGCGAGGATGGAGTGCGACTGAAGAAGTCATTAAATTTTCCGACCGTGCAAGAAGCAAACTTCCAGAAGTGCCAATTGGAAGCGCGAGACGATGCACTTCGAGCACAACAGAATAGGCTGCGCACGGAGGAAGAATCTTTCCGAACCCTGTTGCGACTTTTCCAGCAATCTTCCGAAGCACCATGTTATGAAATAGTTCTCATTGGTGGTTTCGCCCGGGCAGACGCTCTTTTCAGGCCTGTTGGTTCCGTTACTGGAATTCGCTTGCAGATTAAGTCTTCCACTGCCCGAGGGCCCAGCAGACGATCATACCAGTTCTCTGGCACCAAGGGCTATGACGGGATGCTTTTGATCCTAGTGGCTCCTGACATCAACGTGTGTTGGACGGTAGCAGGTGATGACGTAAGACAGGCAAATGTAAAGCTTGTACTTGAGTCCGACCGCGATCGATCCTGGCGTGCGAAAGATATTTGCGCCACATTAAAAAGCTGCTCGCGAGACGACACCGCCTTTCCTCAGGTTTCTCTTTGGGAAGCGAGACTTCAGTGTAGCTCTACCACCCATCAGGTGGAGCAGTGGGCCCATCTCCACTTGTCGGAAGTCTTTTCTTATGTGAATTGTCGTCTTCGGCAAGCAATCAAGGCGAGAGCTACCGTGGACTCCGTGCTCCAAGGAGAGGGCTGCAATTGGCACGTTCAGGAGAAAGCTGCGAACTTTCGCCAGTCAAGGGGCGGGTATGCCGTACTCCTTCGCAAGAGGAGAGGACAGCATGCCTATACTGGGTATGAAGGAACTGATTTTGACCTGCTAATGGCAGCTGTGCTGGATGCGGAGCGGCTTTTGGGACTTTTTGTTTTTCCAGTCCGGGTCTTGGCGCAGCGTGGTTATGTTGGACAACAACCGGCTTGGTTACCTCTACACCCCCCGTGGGCTTTGCCCAAGAGACAGGCCGTCAGGACCAAGTACGCTTGGCAGTTGGAGTATTTCGTTGATTTGCGCAGTTGGTCTGGAAAGCTGCCGCTTTCTTTCGAAAGCTGCACGGCTCTTAGAAAGCTGCTCAAGAAGCTCAGAGAGTCTTGTGAGAAAGCATTGCTGTATTCTGATATCGACACTCATGCCACTGTCCCGGGAAGCTTGTTGCCAGTGGCAACATCGTCAGTAACACTGTCCCGAGTCCCAGTTCTGTCATGCCAGCACCGACTCAATAGTTTCTGTGATGCAGCCTCGGTCAGTTCATGTCTATGCCCAGTCTATGCCCTCGCCATGTAGGTTTGCAGCCAGAATAGATTCCAGTAGAGCTTGTGGGTTCAACTGGTTGGGGCACGCGGCACGCATGATAGTGTCAGCCGGCCTGCCACGTCTGCCCAGCCAGGCAGCTGCGAAGGCCATCACGAAGAGTGCCCTCGATGCAGCGGAGAAGTCTTTTGCATCAGGCGGCTTGACTGCGCATTTGAGACTGTGGAGTCATCCGGTTCACATGCAAGCAGCCAGCCCGCCACCTAAATGGAAAGTCACGGCACACGCAAGTCGCCTACGACCTATCCTTCTTCTTAAGCATGCAGGTCTGACAAAGTTAGTTACATTGTCTACACCCACATAGCCTGTAGATCCTCATGCCCAAATTGCCGCTCAAAAACCGCAAAAAAAAGCACAAAACACACAGAGCTGTAGCCGGAAAGCGCAGTTGCTGGACTCTGGACGCAAGCCAAAAGCCTGGCCGTTGCCTCTGAGATGGTTTCGCTGAGGAGGTGGTGTCGATCCCAAAATCGCCCTGAATCGGGCTGCGACCGCGGCCAGAGACACTGCGAGTCTTGGCTTGCAGAATGTGTCGTCGGTTTGTATCGCATGGGCAGGCTTCCTGACGGCGGCTCCGTTCGCATGCTCTAGCATGTGTTGTTGTTTCTCCTGTTTGTGGGGGTGGCTAGTCTCCCCTATGTAGTGCAATGCCCGTGCTTCTGTTCTTCAGAAAGTGGACGGACCTACGTATACTTGCTGTTCCGCAATGCCGTAACGAAGGACCTCCCAAACACCCACAAAGCCTTGACGACAAAGGAGTTCTTCGGAGCTCCCAGAAGATCGGCGCTGGGAGGAGGCCTTACGTGTTTCAGGTTTCTTGAGCTTGTAAGCTTTATGGTATGGGCTTTTTCGTGTGAATACTGCAGCAATGTACAGGGTTTAGAGGCTTCAGCACCTTTTGAGATTGCATGTTGGCTCCTCTACTCCAGGCCATCTCATAGCAATCTGTGGTGTTTGTGATGTCCACATGTTCCGAGCTTCTAGGCTTCTTAACCAGCACCATAGACTCTAACCAACCCCCTCGTGTTGCTGCAGCTTCAGGCAGCCAGGTCTTGTGATTTTCTGTCGTTCGTTCCATAAATCCCTCGCAGGTCGCCCATGCCGTCGGTGCCGCCGCTGCATGGATCGATGAGCACAATGGGGCGAGTGTTGACAAGCAGGTAGGGTGGTAAGGTCCTATAGGCCTTCTGAAGCCCCGCAGGCCGTTGCGCACTCAACAACCCGAAATTCCGTAGCAAGATTCGACGAGATACGGCACAGGGAGTCCAAGAGTGACGGCTCAAACTTAGACCTCAACCAACGATAAGAGCACTGAAACGCTAAATTTCCAGCGATCTTGAACTCCTTAGCCAGAATACTCAGTCTGGTCATTGGTCATTGTTGGTGCGCTTATGCGATGCACAAGACTGGTATACTGTTAGATTACTAGATGAGGGCTTTTAATGATTATATTTGCAAGTATCTAGCCTTAGCTTGTCTGTTGCAAAGACGAAGACACGCAGGTTTCGGCAGCTGCCAAAGCGGCGAAGTCTGTGGCGGAAAGCCATGGTATGACGCTGGAGATGCAGCTGCAGCTGGCTGTGGGACCCTGAGAAGTTATGTTTTTTGTTTTTTTTGCGGGGGTTAGGTCTTGATTCGGGCTTACTGCTGGCATACAGTGGCCACTTTGCGCATTGCCATGTAGGAGCTACCAGGTGCCATCAAGTGCATTTGCATCATATGCTGGGTGCTTGTAGCGCAGCTATTGATGATCACCCCGTCAAAGGTGGAGGCGGCTTCGGCAGCTGCTGCCCGTGCTGCAGGTGATGATGAGAAGGACTGCTGGAACAGCGTGCAGGTTTTTTGCAATCCCAGTTCCCTGTCCTATTCTATGGAAGCTGCACCAATCCTCCAGGTGAATCAAGGCAAGGCTTTTGCACGATAGGACAACCTGAAAGCAACGTTCCACAAATGGGCACTAAGTGCGTAACTCGGCCATGTGCCGTTCCTGCCATGTCCATTGCCATCATGAAAACGCAAAAGCTTCTCCGTTGAAGTAGCCATCGCAAAGGTGTGCTCAGAGGCCCCGTCAACCCCTACTCTGCAGGCAAGGACGGAGGCAGTCATCAAGGCCGCGAAAGACACTGCGGCGGCGATGGGAGTGAGCGCAGAGGAGCAGACGGAGACTTGGATGCCTTGGATCAAACTAGTGGCTGAGAGCTACTTGTTGATGTGCAGCATTGCTTGCTGCAAGCTATATAGCTGTTTAAGCCTAATGAATTACTTCCATGCCCATTGTGTCCCATGATGCCCTAGATGTATAGGTGCCATGCTGATCTGCTCTTCGGATAGTCTTTGTCTGCGGGAACTAACCAATGCAGGTACACACAATTATGCGCGCGTAGTCGCAATGTTTGGGGTTTACCCTTTGCCAGGACCTGGCTGTGGAGGCTGCAGCCCGGATAGCGGGGCTCGCAGCCAAGGAGGCAGGCAAAATACGGAAGGCCCGTGCTGCCCATTCCCCGCCATCCCCAGCATGCTAAACCTTATACTAATTCAATTCAAGCGTTTTGGACAACAAACTCGGCTGTGAGTTCCGCGACCAGTTCAGCCCCGAAGCATGACAACAAGACTTCGAGCAGTACCTGTTGAAAAGAGGAGCAGCTTGAAGCTGTGGCGGCTGCAGCCGATGCAGCTGCACAAAGCCTGGGCCTACCGACGCCCCGGGCAAAGGAGGCCTGGTCTTTGGGGAGAGTGTGGGCTTCATCGAGATACTGTAGAACTCAGCTTCGGCACTGGTATTTGGAGATGCAGCTCGGTCTATGGTACTGCTCGTTGCCGTTACTTTGACCAGCTGCACGAAGCTCAAAAGTTCTGGGCAACCAGGGTCTCCAAAATCCAGGTGTGGTCTAAGAAATCCAGGTGGGGTGTAACATCTTCTTTCGGATTGCGGGCATCTGCGAACAAGACGCTACGCCGGTTGAACTCTGCTGCGCTGCGAATTACAAACCTTCGAGTGGAGACTTGGTGTTTTTAAGTTTCTATGGGACTTTGCAGTTGCCTACAACTTCCATTCAGCAGCTGCAAGATGGTCTTTAGTTCGAAGACTCACCCAAAGGGTCCAAAGTACCTATATTAGGAATTGCTATTATGATTAGGGGAAGCACCTAGGACCCTGTGGTTCAAGAGTCAAGCAGGAGGCACGTTTGAGGCTCCCGGTTGAAAAAGACGCAATCTCTCGAGCACACCTGCTTGGGTGATGGGCATCAAAAACAAACGCAACATGTGTCTCCGAAGGGGTCTGTTTTGGACCATTATACTGTTGATACTGTAAGTCTTCAGTGCGGAGTCCTGAATTTCATAATATGTGTGCGCTTCTAGCTCCAGCCGCTTTCTGTTGTGCCCGGTGCCACGGAGGTCGCAGCAACCGCCACAAGTTCAGCATACATCGCTTCGAAGGTGCAGCGCAAAGAGGTTGATATGAGGTTTCAGTCACCTTCGATGGGGGTCTGTGCGAACACCAGATCTGCATATTCACTACCCATAAACACAAGCATTGTTCGAAAAGTATAGCAATGAGGTCTTTTGGCGATGTTTTTGGGAGATGCACCATGCCCTCTAGCACGGAAAGATGTCCAGAGCATTGGTCGGTTCACTTAGGGATTGAACAGGGCTCTCAGAGCTTTCCCTGTCGTCTTAGATCGAGTATTCATTTACTGTTCATGCAAGCCACCAGCAGACCCAAGCAATGCAAACACACAAAACCACAGAGGGAAAAACTTACATACTAGATGGTGTGTCTGCTGGAGACGATTCTGCAAGACGAGGTTGAACGGTTTAGTTCGCACGTGTTCGGCAGAAGGAACACACAAGCCTAAATGTGCTGAGCAGCCGGGCTGCAGTACATCAAGCAACTCCAGGACATCAGCACCCTCGACCCGATCCAGCTGGCCATCAAGAAGCTATGCTGCATCACCGCTAGGTCCGCTAGCTACAACGTCACGTGACAACAACGGCTATGATATTCATCATAATTCAAGCGTTCGCATCAAGCGAAAGTGCACGCAATGGTGAGATTGAGAAGGCACACCGTCACACGTTGAATCAAGTTTATATTCCGCGGCAACTGAACACAGCAGCAATAGCAATGAATATGAACATTCACGGCAAGACCCCAAAAGCAGAGGTCTCAAATCGTTGTAAGATGAAGAAGCAATCAACGAAAACTGTTACACAACAAATACCCCTGCGACTCTTCTAGCAGCCTGGCAGGCAGCACTGCACATCCTAAGCATGTGGCATCAAGCACGAAAAGCTGGATATGTCGAACCCCCAGTCCCTTCAAACATGCATCTGCCCCCGCCACCAAAGTTTCATATTCGTCAAGCCTGGAGTTGCCCGGAGATAAACCATGCGGGCAACTGCCAGCAGCAAGTAGGCTCGAAGCAGGGTGTGCCTCATGTGCAGCATCAAGCATCGAGCCCCATGCGTGGGCAGCCAACGATCACAACTTTCATCCGTAGATCTGTGCAGTTGCTTCCCAGCTGTTGCCGGCTTCTCGAGCCGCATGAAACGACTATGGCGCGGTTGCTATGGCGAGCAAACCTGCTTAGGTACGGATCCCCCGCTGGGTTGAACATCATCTCCAGGATTCCTTGGCATCTAAGCAGGGATGCCACAGCACGTGTTTGCCATAAATGAAGTTTCCCGTCCAATTCGAGAGTGCCTGGAGCGGTCTTGCGATGGCTGACTGTGCACCGCGAGCGCGGCAAGGGCTTGGTGCTGCTACATACAGGTGGCCAATGTTGTGCCGAAGAGGCTTTCGTTTTCACCTGGTGCTGGCCGTGTTGATGCTGACATGGTATGCGTGCCGCCCGTCACTTAGCTTTAGTAGCTCTCGCACAAAGCAGCTACCCGTCAGCGTGTTGAGAGAGCGGAATGGGCCCAGCTTAGGCAGGAGCGTACAGGAGTGTCAGGAGGAAGCTCTCATAAACGAGACCTTGTCTAGAAAAGAGAAAATTCTGGTTAGTTCGCTCGCAGAAGCCGGTCGCTGTGGCCATTGGGATCGCGTGGTGTTGTTGTGGAGCAAATATTCAGGTGTCGCAGGTACAGCCTACTTGGCGGCCATGCAGGCTGCGTACCATTGTGGCCATTATAAGGATGCAGCAGCGATATATGACAAGTGGCGTAACTTGCCAGACCGCTTGAGCAACAGTATCGTCATCCACCGTGGTCTGAAGATATTCGGCAAACTTCGCAACCAAACTCGAGTGGATCAAATTTGGTCAGAGGCCCTGCTGGAAGGACTTGTCGAACGACTTGTAGCAGCAGCACGAATTGAAGCAGCTGCCGACATGGGCGACATAACTGGTGCTGCAACGGGTCTGGATTACATGATCCAGCACGACTTGGATGCTGACGTGCCAAGTTTCAATTCTGCGATCAATGCTTGTCGCAATGCCGGTCCGCCTAGCCCCTCTGCTGCCATGTATGTGTTCGATGCAATGGTGAACCGTTCACTTCAGCCAACCGTCGTCACATTCACCGGCTTGATGAGGGCTCACGTCAAAGCAAAATCGGCAATACTCCAAGGCATCTATTCGGACATGAAAGCACGTGGAATCAAACCAGACAACGTGTTTGCAGAAGCTTTTCTTTTTGCTATCTTCAGGGGCGATGGGCTGCGGCAGCAAGGCGCGAAGAAGATAGGCAAGATGATAGACAAGATCAGCAGAAACCGACGCGAGATTTTGAAGCATGCTCTGTCGGATTTTGAGACCAGTCAGGCCATGACTGGGCTGGTTGAAGCTGTGGCTCAAGCCAGCCGAAAGCATGGCACCGGCCGAGCCTGAAAAGCTGGTCTCGGAAGGAGGCATGGCTTGACATCTCGGCCTCGGTCATTGCACGGATTCTTTTGCTGGACCTGGACATCAACTCCAGTTCAGTACTGTTGGCACATACTTTTGGGAGGAGCATCGTTGACAAGCCGGCTCGCAGAGCCGTGCAGGTGACAACAAACTCTCCCTGTAAGGATATCTCTGAGCTTGCAAGTTTTAGTCGTCGAGCCTGAGTTCCCCAAGAAGACGAGTCCTCGCACACTGTTTATCGCTGCATTAATGTACGATCACCTGGCCACCTTTGCTCCTGTGCGAGACTCATGCGGTACGGTCGTCACTTCTCCTGGCGTTAATGATTTTGGGTTGTCCAGCGAGAGGAGTGAGACTTTGCGGCTTTTGAAGCTGGGAAGATTCGTTGTCCTGGGCACGCGTCTATGTGTGGTTAGATGGGTGATGCTGCAATGCTCGATGCCTGGGCGGAAGGTGGTCTTCCGGTGTTCGCATCAAGACGCGCCTATAGCTTTTCGTACCTCTTTTGAGCGATGGACCGCACTTTCAAGCGGGTGTGCTCATGAGTAGTTTGTAATTCCTAGGAGCACTTTGGTAGGCACTGAAGTCCCAACGCATGCTTTGGTCTTGTGTGGACGTGTGAGAGTAGTCGAGAGCCGAGAGTGTCTTTCGGGGTTCAGCGCTGAGCCGAAGTCTTCATTTTCTGAAGCCCTTGCGAAGTTGGTCGCCGTTGGTTGCATCATCTGCATGTTGAGCGAAGTTGGTGCCGGGTTCATTCCTGAGCTCCACACCAACGTCTTGCTCACTTGGGGCCACTGTTTTGATGTGACCAGACCCGTCTTCACTTGCAAACACTACTAGAAACAAAGTATTCATGGTGGGCGGGGGAATGCACCGTGCTCGCATATTTCGTCTTGAGCTATCGGACACGTCCCGAGCATCATCATGTGGATTCAGGCTTAATATTGTGACTCTGCAGATTCGTGGGACGCATTCCTCAACTGAAGCGTAAAGGTTTGGTGTATGTTGCCAGGGCATCCACACCTCAACATGTCCCTGAATTTTCCGAACTTGCCCGGAGTGGCGACGACCCCATCCCTAAACAAGGACGCTGGGGTTCGACCCGGAGACGGTTCCGAAGTGTTCCATAGTGAACACTGCCTTCAACGAGCTTTGGCTGCTTTTGGTCTATGCTTTTACTTACCAAGTCTTACTCGTAGCACTGCAGGGGCGAGCATTTCTTTTGGGGTTTCTAACTTCTAACCCTAAGTACCCAAGTGGCAGCAGGTGTGGAACGGGACGCTTTGTCTTGTTTTTGGGTTGCCTATGTGATATGCTATACTGTGCACCTGTCCCCCACACTGTCGCTGCTGAACCTTCGTTGAGATACTTTGGACTATGTGGAGCCTTGCCTGCCGAGTGCGAGTGTGAGCGTCGAAGCACCCAAGCGCCTATTTTTTCGGTATATTCGCCCGAACACTTGCATAAAAAAGCTTCTCTCCTATACTCAACGACCCTTTGGGAAAGAGAGGGCATACAACAGACTGCTGCGACCATATTGGTTTTAAAGTTCGAAAGACAGTCGAAACCGATGCTGCCGCGGTTTGGATGGAGAATGAGTCTTGTACTCGGCTCATTTTGGCATTTGGAGCACGGCACAACTTGAAGCAAGGAGTGTTATTATCCTTCTCAAAGAAGTAAACTTCAACATCCGTCGCTGCCTCGCGACATGACCTAAGTCAGGACGAGAACCATCCTGTTAACGGTGGATATGTGGCATCCGCAAATCAGTGCCAGGAGACGTGCCTCTTGGCAACGCAAGGTTACGGGGAGGTGTAAAAAAACATAGGACCAATTCTCCGTACTTGGATTCTTGGCTAGTGGAACAGGACGTTCAAACACTGCAGGGGAGGTGTTGGGTTTCTGTCGCTTCTGCTTTTGAAGCGACCATCTGATACTCGCACTCCACCTGCCGACCCTTGAAGAGTCAACCGCTAGCTTAATCGAACTCTGAGTGTCTTTCAACTCTTTCCCACCGCGCCATGTGGCAATTCAGGAGGCAAAAGCAGAAACCATATTCCGAGTGCTGATATGCCTTGATATTCAAAAGGCCCGGTATAAGCCCCAAGAACCCCCAAACCCCGCAGTGCACACCACTGAGCCCTAAAATCTTTCAGCCCCAAGGTCAGACCGTTTGGTACTGCGAGTCATTTACCCACAACGTCACCTCGAAGGTCGGTGACATGAAGTTTGTGAGATCCGGGAGATCGTCGGATGGGACTTGTATGAGTCTGTATGAGTGTGTTCCAGATTCATGGGACGTCACGAAGCTTCGAACTTGTGGGGTGTATAGGCCATTCGGTCGTCTTGCGGAGGGTTGTATGGCAGATGGGTCGTAATGTAGAAATTGCTTGCATCCAACATGGTGTTCGACCTTCGCTTTCTACCTATGGGTGCCAAAAGCGTTCATATGCACACCAGTGTGTGTGTGTGTGACCGTTCTCTCCTGTCAAAGACGCACCACGAGATAGTGGCCGCGGGCATCCTTGTTGCCAGGCGTGCCACTTGCTGGGAGACAGCGCCACTGCATCACCTTCGACGCAGGTGGTGCGGCAAGCGCTAATGCCTTGCTGCTCCATGATCAGAAAGGGGCGAGGGATGGATCCTGGTGGGATAAACTGGCATCGTTTGGGGCTGAGTGCTAGCCATATGATGATGATGATGTCCTGAAAAGGTCCTTTCGGTTGTTTAGGGTTTCGGTTGGCTGTGTAGACTGTGCGCATCTGTGCACCAGAATCTTGGCCAGTCCGAGTGTAATGGCCTATGCGTGATAAGCTCCAGAAACCTCCAGGACCTAAACCCTTAACGGTAGCAAGCTGAGTGTCATGAGACCTGGATCCGTGCCCGCTTTGAGCGAGTGTGCGAGTCGAAACCCTCAACGGCCCTAAACTGCAAGAACTCTGACCAGATGAGACATGTTTTTTGTTGTTAAGGTCCGGACACGAAAATATGGGTGGTTGTCAAAATTATGGTCCCTTTTTGGGTCCCTATTATAATACGGCACCTATTATTTAGGGTACTCAAAAAGGGACCCTAATTTTGACAACTACCCATATACACGTATGCCAGGAGGAGGCCCGAAAAGCACCAATCCCGAGGTGGTGAGTGGTCCAGTGAAGTGCGGCCAACGGCTGCTGTTGAAATTCGCAACTTTGCCCTGGCTCTGGTATGTTTTGGTGGCTTATGAGAGTACAGTACATGTTATGTATGGGTTACTGTGATGGATTTATAGGGGCATAGTAGGAAAAGTCAATGATGATATCCCTTCAGAGTATACGCATGCTATGTTCCCAAAAGCTATTGTATCCAGTCAGGCTCTTCTTTGTTGCTGGGGGCGGGGCTGGGGTTGGTTAGGGTCTATAGGGCTGAAGGTTGTTTTTGGGATATCCAATATGTATATATGTATATATGTATTTATTTATTGTCCGGTGATACTGGTCTGCAGGGGTGCAGGCATACAGCAGTTTAGGGTCTAACGATGGGGCTGCGGCTTCGGATTCGGGTGTCCCTCGAACGGTCTAGCCTTTGTAATTTCGGGTTCACATGTGGTACAGGGCTTGAGGGGTTTAGGGTTTGGTGTTCTGTGACTTAGGCTTCCGTGAGTTAAGGGCTTTTCGGGTTGGCCTTGGGATGCTATTGTTGTTCTTCTGTCCTTTCCTTTCTTGCTGATACGCAATCGTCACCCTATTGCGGAACGTAGTTTGATTGCAGACCTAGATGGTTTGGACGGCTCCCCACAGGAAGGGATGTTGAGCTTCTTCGAGGTTCTGCTCGGGTTCACACAAAATGTGGTTGACGAGCACGTGGTGTGGCTGACTCTGAACCCCTCGATCCCAATCTGACTCACACCAATGTGGGGCCTCTGATCACAAGCATTCACAAACACCTAGGTGGACGTCCTATAGACCCATGCAAATAGCGCTTGTTGACCCTCAACATTCCCAAACCCAAGACTGCCTAGGTGAGCATTCACGATGCCATGCGAAGCATGTCCAATTCTGCGCTTCAGGCGCTGACCTGCCCGAGCCTGCACATAGTACAGGGGTTTAGAGACTTGAATGTGTTGAGCGGTGTACCGTGGTTTCAGAATTCAAACGTGCCCCCTGCTAGCTTGTAATTAGTATGTCATGCTCGGCATCTCACTTCCTGTAGTGTTTGTCAGTTTTCGAGGTCCAGGGCTTCGGAGCCAGGCCGCATCTCATCAAATTTCCACGTAACCCCCGCAAATTCAAGAAGCATCGGCCCGCCCGGAGAGGCTGCGCAAGAGGCTCGCCTGGCTGGAAAAGGCGGGGTGGAGCATGTCTTGCTTGGGATGCAGGGAAGCCGGAGCTGTCGTCCAGGGCATTCATCCGATGATACATACTACAGTCGTTGCAGCATATATTGCAGCTGTGCGTCATACTAATGAAAAAGATGCAAGCGCATTCAGGATCTACATGCCGTGCATGCTCCCTCAGTTTCGGTAGACTTCCCGCCAAGCAGCGCCATCTGATTTTTCCGGTGGTGCAAGCAGGCCTTTTTGCTGCAATGTTTGCACGCGGTGCCTGCACATTCTTACATGCATACAAGCATGCATAAATATGCATGCATGCATGCACACATACAGTAGTGCTTACATGCATACTTACATACAAGCTTACGTCAAAATGCATACATTGAAGAGATACTTCAATAATCCCTTCGTTCGTTCATGCATCACGCATGCATGCATGCACACATGTGTGTCAGGACTGCCGGACAACAACCTTCTTTGCAATAGGTCACTTATTTCGGCAGCCGTGGGGTCGAATATGCCCAAACATACGATACTGTGGTGAACCTTCTTTTCCGGCCTTGCAACACCGGGTTACGTCGCTTACTTTGTCATATGCAGGCCTGACGGCACAGCTCCACGCTGCCAAAACGACAGTGGAGAGCTTCACCGCTGACGCTCGGGCTGTCTGCTTCTGCTCTCACACTTGACTAGCGGCGCAAAAGCTTGAATGTGCTTTGCTTGAGGTTTCGTGCACCAAAACACATGTGTTTCATGTGAACCTCAGCACAACTCTGGCTTCAGCTTGCGGCTTTGGTTTCAGAAGCTCCGTGGCCTGGATCCTATCCGACCTACCTGCAAACTGAGGAAGCAGAGTTCTCCCGGAGTGACCAAGTGCAGAGCTTTGGCTTTAAGTTGACGTGTTTGTGCAGCAGGCAGAGAGAGAGGGAGGGAGAGAGCGAGAGAGAGAGAGAGAATTTACAAGAGCTGTCAACAGTGTGGTAGCCATAGGGGCGCGGGGATGAGGCGGGGGTTGTGTAGGTGTTTAGTGTTAAGGGGGGTTGACAGCTCGGGGACTCAGGGGCCCACTACGTGGAGTGCCACAGTCAGGGTTACCCCAAAGCCGACCACTTAATAAGCAGAGGAGTGGCCGGGCGGGCTAAGCGCCTGCGGGTCGCAGCGCGACTCCTATGCCCGGCAGAAAGAACGAGAGAGAGAGAGAGAGATAACAAAAAAATGAGATAGAAAAGAGAGAGACAGAGAGGACAGAGAAGCTGAAAGGGAGAAAAGTTCATAGATAGATACATCAGTCGACAGATAAATAGACAGGTCAGCTTCGAAATTCTGTGTAGGTGTAACGGCCTACGGGCCGAAACTCGACATCCCTAAAACCCGATGAGCCCCGTTAGAATGTTGCAGAAATTGTGAATCTTAAGGGGTCGATTGAAGACCCCAAGGGGGCTTTTAAGCTTTTTCCGGATCCCTTAGTTTGGGCTTGAGATTCTCTATATTACTCTTTTATGCCTTGCAGACAGTGTAGGATGGCTTCGGTCGCCGTGGCTGAGTGCGCAGCCCGTGTGGCCAAGGAGGCACGTCTCTCTGGCTCTTTCTTGTCACTTCATTGTTTTCTCTGGGCTTCGTTCTGCTGGCTGCTGCAACATGCAGAGTACAGAGCGGCCGGACGACGTAAAAAGCTGGGCGCACTGGCCCTATCTAAACCTTGAGCCGCCCGAGCTTGATATCCAAACACCAGCAATCTTGCAGCTCCCCAAAGAGGAGGTTCTGGGCAGGCCGAAGCGGGTAAGTTCACACATCACGAAGCCAGATCACAATCATGTTGTTCAGTTTTGCTAGAATGGCGATATGTGTATGTGTGTATACATCTCTTTGTATAGGCACTATACACTCTAAACTACATACACGTATATATATATACACACATTCGGACATGTTTTGTGTACTTGCACAAGGCGAGGCATTTCGAACTCGCGTAGTCCTGGTCGGAGGCGGGGCTCGACACCGAGCGACAGCTTCATGCGGCATCGCATGCGGCACGGAAGGCCGCAAAAACTTTGTTAACGTTCGGGTCTATGTATGGCTCCGGGTTTGGGGTTTCGGGTTTGCATCTTCGGGAATAGAGCTTTCGAGATGTAGGGGCCAACTTGGCCGATTTAGGATGCTTGAGTGTTTGCTGAGGTGTTCGTTTTCAAGGCTGAAGCTGATAGTTATAGCTATGAACCCCACGAGCCCGGCGTTAAAGGCTTTAGGGGGCAAAGGTATAGAGTTCCTGTGGAAGACGGATCGAGTCTCCTGTTGCATCCCTCCCTCCCCCCTCCTCCCCAGTGTGGACTCACCCATGGAGCCTCCCCGGAGCTTCACATCGCATTGCAGAGTATGGGGTGGAGGAACTATACCATGAACTCTATAAGCCGCTGCAGGCCGCCCGAGAGGCTGGAATGACCGATCAGGACACGGGGTTTGGGTCTTTTGCTTGTCGGGGCCGGAGACTACTTCGAGAGAGATAAATTCAAAGGTTTGCGCTGCTGAGCAATATGAGGGTTTGAGGGTTTAGTGGACTTCCGTTGACTCATATCGACGGGTTTGGACACCCACTCTGCATCGCAAGATGTTGCAGGTCGTTCTGCTAAATGCCAGGTGCAATCTCGACATTTGTTTGAGTGGAAGCTGCCGCCAGGAGCAGTGGCAGCAAGTGACGACAGCCGCTGCCGCCACTGCTCTGTTCCTGACAGATACTCCGATGACGAGGCTCACGACAACGCTCGACCCCTTGAGCTCATCCACGACTTCCCGAATCCTTCTCACGGCTTTGTCAGGCGTTTGACCATTCCGAATCTTTTACCCGTCGCTCTCTTGCCCGAAGCCCTTCACAGGTTTCTCAAAGCAAGATCCGGATGCTCAAGTTGAATCCCTGAACCTAAGGAGGTTTAGGCTTGCATCCTAATGAAAAATGCCTAGAAGCCCGAATAACCCTAAACCTTAAGCCCTATGACCCTAAACCCTAACCTAAACCTAAACCCTAAATCCCTAAACCCCTAAACCCAAACCCAAGAAGCCCGAATTGAAAGTCGCCTGCAGGGATCAGCGCAGCCGCGAAGCTCGGCTTGCTGCTCAAAAGGCCGGAGACCTGGGCCTAGCTCGCACGGTTTAGGGTTTAGGGTACTTTAGGGTACCCTGTTCGACGGGCTACTCCTTGATTCAGCTGCTTGAGAAGCTTAGGGTTACTGCCGCGAGTGCATACAAGTCTGCGAAAAAAGGATACCCTCACAGTCACGCACATGCCTAGGAATGTGTATTCTTATGTATTTGTAGTATTAGAAGGATTTCCGGCCCTGGGCACAACATAGCCATAAGAGGTAGCTTGCAGACCCACCACAGTTCAAGCCTTCACTTACATGATATCTACTTCCACGGCTCTGTGGGCGCACCGTCAAACTGATTAGTATTGTGGCTGCCGCCTTATGTTGGCACTTCTTTGGTTGCCTTTCGTCCACAGCACTCCGTTTGTCATTTACAGTATCAAAAAGACTGCCAAATAAGACTAATGGTAGATGTAGATAAGACTAATAAACGACGGTGGTAACAATCGGAATAGACAAACACCAACCAGCTGACCACCTCCACAGTGATCAAGATATTAGACGGAACACTCATAGTGGAGATTTTCACAATCACACAATTACGACGAATACCGAGGTTATCAAGACACACCAAAAGTCTCCAGTGGAGTTCCCTGTTTTCGTGAGCGTATAGGATCCTAAATACCTAAATATATGTAAAACCCAACATTGCAATACACAGAACAGGCGAACTATAGTGGAGACTACTATAGGGGCCTTAACAAATTGGCTATATTATCTCTGTGTTCCTTATTACAATTATAGTATAATGGGCTCCAAAACCCCATTCTAATTATTAAGGCCCGTATGCTTATACTAGCCCTTATAGTAGCCCTTATAGACCCCTGTAAAGAGCCCTATTCTAATTATCAAGGCCCCTATATCACGGGTACGGCTTGAGGCTCTGAGTCTCCGAAAAGATAGCCCCCGACGAGGTCTCACTGGTCTCGCCTTTTGCGCCTGAAGTCCAGGCTCCCTCGGTTAAGGGCTTAGGGTTTTAGGGTTTAGGGGTTAGGATTTGGAGTTCAATGACAAGTTTCGAGTTTTTGGGGCTTGAGGATTGCGTTTAATTGAGCCGCTTCGTCTTTGAGAGTTTCGATTTAAGGATGTGATTTGTCGGGCTTGCGGCTTGGGTTTCACGAATTGGGATCAGGAGCCTGGGCTTGTGGTCTGGGCCCAGTCTAGGCGCATGTTTACAGGGGTGCCCCACCGAAAGCGCTGTCCATGCCGATTTACTATTCTGCTGTTTCCAGTCAACAGCACAAGTGGCCGGCGATGCCGCGGACGAGCACTTTCCAGTCCGTGCTGTTCAAGCATCGGGGTGCGTTTCCTGCGGCCTGTGGTTGGAACAGGAAGGCACGATGTCGGCAGTTATGCTTATGGGCGGACCACGGTGCCAATGATGGCGTCACACCGCGTCATCGGCACTGCGGATGCTATCAGTGCTTACGAAACGCACGGTTCCGAGCAAGTGGAACAGACACCGGTGAGTGTTGGTGAAAAAGTGAAACCGTCGAGCCGTGATGCCGATATTTTTGTTCTTTCGCATTGTTCGGGCGAGAGCAATGATGCAAATAAGGTTGTTCGGGCGAAACAAGCAGGCGATGATGCCGATAATGCTGTCGCCTTCGTGATGGTGGCATGCCGTTTCGATGAAACGGACTGGCCATGATGCGGATGATGCGGCCTGTTTGTGGGTCAAAGAGAACGGGCAAGTAGGCAGGTCCGATGCTGTGATGCTAGATGAAGCCCAAGTTGTGCTAAAGAGTCTCGCATTTGGCGTTTGCGCTTGTTTCCATCATGTAATATAGAAGCCGTATAGTTCTCATAACTATAGAATGTATTATCCCCCTTCCCAAATACTCCAATCATCAAAGCCCTTCTGAGTGCATGACGTTGGCAAGACCTGCTGCACCGACCTATTTTAGTCAGTGAGCCCTATGTCTTAGCCCAAAAAGAGACCATCAGTCGTGATCCGGTTTAGGGTTTAAGTTTCTACGTATCGAAATTGAAACGCTCACAACTCCTGACACTGCATCAGCACCATGAACCCCCCTGCAAACAGGTTGCTCAGTCTGCCAAGGCCGGATTTAGGGGCTGTCGAATGGTGCTACTAACTACTACGTTGTTCTGTTCTGCATCGTCGTAGGTTCGTCCCAGCAAGGCGGGAGGCAAAACCTACGTTGTTCAAAGGGCTGGGACTCCCATGATGAAGAAGCCAGGAAGCCAACGAAAGAAACTGCATGGGGAGAGCGTAGGTTCCGTTCATACAGCAGCCATAATAAGGTTTAGATTCTAGGGTTCAGGGTTTTCAGTACCGACGGAAGCGGTATAATGAATGCAAAGCAAGGCCAAGCGGTATCATCTCCTGGCATTTTTGTGGGTTGGATGTTCCGGGGATGAGCTCACGCAGTCTTACGTACTCTTTGTCCCGTCAGAGACACTTCAGTTTCAGTTCTTCTTTGGTGTTATGAGGAAGGGAGAGAAAGCTTCCCCTGGCCATCAAGCCTCGGTTGCAGAAGCACGGTTCGTTTCCTCTGTTTTGCCAGAAGTGAAGGCACCTCAAACAAGTAGTGAAGTAGTGGTATACTGTCCAGACTTTCGCGCTATGCTTCTGTTGTCGTATCTGGGTATGGTGCCAATCAACTGTCCTTGCCACTTCTTTGTCGCTGTTCAGCGGGCAGCTCAAGTTAAACGACGCCGCCTGGTCCAAGACTGCAATCTGTAAGTAAGAGAAAAGTGTTTTTTTTAACGAAGCAGACCTTGGCCTGCAGAACTCCGTCGTCCTCACAGAAGAAGCCTCCTTTCTCAGGCGGTGCAGATCGCGATGGCTTTCGCGGGGTCGCAGACATCTGACTTGCCAGCAGCTTGTTCCGCAGACGAGGATTGCATGCCGACAGTTTGGAGGCTTCGTCCTGAGCATAATATAGGAGCCTAAATACTTACCACTACTATTTTGGGGGTTCCTTATTATATTTATAGTAGAATGGGCGCCAAGACCCTATTCTAATTTTTAAGGCCCCTATAGTAGGTCTCCAAGCCCTCGCCGGCCAGAGAATCTGCCAGTCCCACACCGACGGGACCAGGCAGTTCAAGTGTAGCGAGGCTAGTCCACTCCAGGATGGCACTACAGGCTGAGGCAGTTGAATGCAAGGAATTGTGCTGAGCCTGTTAGTCTTAATCATCAATAATTACTCCTCATCACCACGTGAGGGGTTTACGGGTAGAGTTTGAGCATTCGCGTAGCCCTTGAACCCTCGGATCCTCCGAAGAAGCTTTCAGGTTCTTGCTTCCCAAGCTGCGCGACTTTCTGCCTCTGCCGTTCATCTACCCGAGGCTCCTTTCGGAGATTGATACTACAGGTTGAGCACTTCAGGCTGTATGGTTTCGTGTTTGAGTATATATATATAGATAGATAGATAGATAGATAGAGGGTTCAATTAGAGTCTAGAGTTCACAGACCTTTCGGTCTAGTCTGGGGTTAGTCTGGGTGTCTGCTGATCGGGGTCTCTTGCTCGTGCATGGTTTTCTGGGTGCAGGCTCTGTTTGCCCCACTTCCGGCTGATACTCCAAAGCTTGAAGTCCCTCCAACCCCTATACCACACCTCGGCTAGACTGGGCTGGTGTCCAAAGCAGTTTTCCTTTGCACTGACCCTTAAACCCGGCAGAATTTCTACATATGCAGGGTTCCCCATTACTCTTTCCTTATAAGTCCTTAAATGTAGGGCGGTTTAATCTGGATGGTTGAGGGATAAGTAAGCTGGAGCTTGGAACAAAGCCGGGAATCCAGGATAAACACTCCTCAATTCTTCGAGGTTGGGAGTTATCATGATAAGCTTGGATATCCTACAGCAGTTCATCTGCGGTTACTGGGACATGAAAAGCTATGCGTTGCTTGAACTCAAGGTTCTCGGAAATGAACGCTTGTTTCTGTGTGGGTTGAATTTTCCACCTCGGATTGAGAGTTCGGTTTGGACGGAGCACTTCGAGGTTGCTTCCATCAGCGACCACTAGGGCTGAGAGTGTGAGAAATAAAAGCAACCCGAACTGTTGCGTCGGCATTTCAGGTCGCCACTTTCGATGACCAGTTGACGGTTCACAATGCTTTGCATGTTCAGGTCCGAGCAGTCGATCCATGTAGCCCTTCCGCCCATGTAAACCAGGATGCTCCGTGTACAGATGGTCTCTGGAGAGGAGGTGGCAGCTGTGTCTGCAGAGACCGCCGAGAATCTGCGCACTATCTGGGCCTTGAAGCACCGCCTTCGCAGGTTGAAGGGTCTTCCTGTGTGCCTGCAAGAGTTCCTGCATGATGGCTGCAAGCTCAAAAATAACAGCAAGCTGCAGGTTCCCATGAATTTGCAGCTAGTCCTCAGGATGTTCACGGCACCCGACCCAATCGCGTTCGTGGAACTGCGGGATGCAGCAGGGGAAGGTGAGCTTGAGGTTGTGCGCTTGCTTTTCAATTCCATCGACCCGATCGACGGATGCGACCTCATGGAAGCTTTGCAGGATGCAGCATGCTGTGGCCACGTTGAAGTGGTACGGTTCCTATTGGAAGCAGGTGCAGCCGGCTACTTGGATAACTCGGCTTGCCGTGCTGCTCTCATTCCAGCAATCGCTCGCGGCAACACTGAGATTGTACGCCTGTTGCTGGAAGCCGGCGCTAACAAGGACTTCGTAGACTCTGCTGGCAGAACACTTCTCATGTGGGCCGCTTCCCAGGGCTCCACCGCAGTTGTGCGCTTGCTCTTGGACGCAGGTGTGGCCAAGGATGTGACGGACGATCTAGGCAAAACGGCTCTGATGTGGGCATCCGCGGGAGGACACATGGAGGCCATCTCCATGTTGTTGCACGCCGGAGTGGCAAAGGATGTGGTAGACTGGCAGGGCCACACGGCTGCTATGTGTGCCCGCTTGAATGACCACGCCGACGTTGCAGACCTTCTCAACCATCCAGAGAAGGCACATCTTTCAAGTCATTAACTAGCGATGTTTGCCAATACAGTTCACGGACTCGCAGCACACGCGCCAAAAAGGGTTTGCCTTGCTTGTGTTCCACGACCTTCCAGGAAAGAGTCATGCTCGAAAGCCCAACTGGAACTGTTGTCGAATTACATTGGCTATCCAAGAATGACGTAAGATCTGTGTTCGTTCTCTAACTACAGTAAAGGTATGACAAACGATAGCAACTGCCAGATACCCTCGCCTTGCCTGTCTACCCCGTTCCGAGCATCCTGCCTCCCGCTCGGGTGTCTTAATCTGTCCGAGGTTGGACATCCCTCCGCCCCTGTAAAGACAAAACGGAGATCTACTGATTGCAGGCTTCAACCACAGTTGTTGCACAAGCCCTACCTTAAACCTGCAAACGATGGATTCCTTTCGTCTTTGTGCCCTCAGCCATACTTCCTATGGATCCCGCGGCCTTAACGGCCTTAACCCCACTCTGACACGGCTTGGAATGGGGTCTCACAATCTTACCTCCGAGAACCCATCCCCAAACCTCAAACCCGGCTTGCCGATCCAAACCCTAAACCCTAAATCCCGGCGAACCTACTGCTGCAGACATTGCCAGGCTTGTCCGAGTGTGAGTGTCAAAAAATCCCGAAACCCAAACCGTATGTCCAAATCGAGCAGCCATGATTGCCAGGCCTCTCAGACAGCTTTGGCGGATCAGGCTCGACAGCTGGAGGTTGTTCCCCATCCGGGTTTTCTTGGACGGTTAGGGCTTTAGGGCTTAGGGTTTAGACAGATTTTTTGCAATAGTATGAAAAGGGTTTTCTTAGACAAATTATCGAACCCTAGGGTAGTGAGACCGATTCTCCATATGCGCGCCGAGGAATGCAATGCAATACCGGCTATTGAAACGTACCCGCAGCCTCAAGCGATGTCAGTTCCAGTTCTGCCGCATCTGCGATATCCTGACGATAGCTCGCAGTCCCATGATGCGACTTTGGGTTGTTGTCATCATCACCGTCAGCCAAGGTACACTAGGTAGTGATTAGCCGGCAGTGATAATGTACTCGTACCGTCGCTGTTGGCGGCGTTCTGTCTTATTCATGAACACCCTAGGCGCGATGAGCTCAGAGCAAGCTTCTCTAAGAGCACCGGCTCCTCCGCACTCAGTCTCCGTGTTTGCCTCATCTACCGCAAGACGTGTCAACCTGCTCTGTGAGGCAACTGCCGTTCCAAGTGGGAGCCAACAAAAAGAGCACTGGCCAGGCAAAGCAGCAAGCCCTGGACATCCAAAAGCACTTCGAGGCGATGGTGGATCGAAGCGTTACGGTGAAGAAGGATGTGCTCCCAGGCACGCCTCCACTTCCGCTTCCGCGGTGCAAGGTTTGGGGATGTTTAGGGTGTATGTGCCGTCAGTTTACAAAAAAATGGAATTTCAGTGAATAGAGAGAGAGAGAGAGAGAAAGAGAGAGAGAGAGGAGGATGGAACCTTTCTTGCGACCGGACCCCGAGCAAGCCCTAGCTGGTGCGGTTTATGTCAACGTGTTGTACATGATGAGTTCAAAGTATTGTGCACTGGGCGGCTACACCCAAAGATCCGTGAACAAGTCGTACTCCCAACGGTGCACATCCAAATTGAGACGCTTGTCACAGAAACTCACCATCAGGGTCCTTCTCTCACGTATGATGTTGTGCGTTTTCCAGAAAGGTAACTATGATTGCTGTTTGAGGCTGCGCCGGGTAATATTGAGTAGCTGGGGATGGCGTAGTCCCTGTACCCAGACTACTTGCAAATACCCCTGAACCATGGAACCTTCGAAGCGCCCTATGAATCCGGACTCCCGAAACCTCCAAGTAAGTAGTGCCTATGACCTATGAACTATGAACCCCAAGCTAAACCCGAAACCCCTAAATTCGCATGTTCGAAATAATTCAGTAGCGCAGTAGTACTTATGACATCTGAACCGTAAACCCTAGATAAGTGCCGCAGATATGTGAGACGCACACCCGCAGTCCCCCAATAAGTACGGAAATAGGTATAGGACCTATGAGCCTTCCTAAATTCCAAACCTGACCCTAAACAAGTAGAGCCGGTGAACCCTTATAAGCCCTAAATGTAGTAGGACCTGTGAACCAACGCCGGTAAACCCTAAACGCTAAACCGTCGTCCGCAGGCCTTGGTGGCATTGCAAAGGCCCCTTGTTTGCACAATTTCGGTTCGGCGGGGGAGGTGTCGCCCTAAAGTAAGGCTTCAGGGTTCTGGTCTGATTACGTAACGCTTGAGATCCCCCCTTTCATGAGAATATAGTAATATTACGCCTGGCATACTGGTATAAGGATGTAGGGATTCCCGGCAGATTTGACCGTCAAAGCACGTACATCCCAATGCCGAAATCTATTGAATCGTCCGACCACCTTTTTCCTCTCCATGCTTTCCAGAAGGGTACCGGCGACTTGGTCCCCGATGTCGTCAGTCAGCGGAAAACCAGCGCACAGTGGTTAATCTGGGAGTCTGAGGAA
Source organism: Symbiodinium sp. clade A Y106 (assembly GCA_003297005.1). NCBI lineage: Eukaryota > Dinophyceae > Suessiales > Symbiodiniaceae > Symbiodinium > Symbiodinium sp. clade A. The sequence goes on from BGNK01004064.1 coordinate 41,933, forward strand.
TTACGCACACGATTTATTGTTTGATACCTGCCCCGCAGACCTCTGAGTCTTCGAGAGAGAACATATACGCCCCCAAACCCACTAGGATCCCCAAACACAGAGACCTCGTCTGGCGCGTCCGAGTTGCGAGAGTGTAAAGTCTAAATCCACCAAGGTGCAGGGCGACGAAGTCATGGGGTCGATGCCCTCGCAGTTCGATGTGCGCATGGTGGAGAAGGCCGGGCCAATAGTCGGTAATCTATTCGGATATCTTGCCGGAATCTCAGCCAATGGTGGCAGACTCTGCATGCTTATAAGGCAGTACATTGCAAAATAATGGATGAGAATAAAAGATAATGGTATATAGTATAGCATGTTATGACCATGTATTAGAATATATACTGTAGTATAGTATAATGTATTATGCTGAAAACCAGTATATAATTATGCAGTCGTCTTCAAAAATCTCTGAGCGTTGGCAGTGTTACAGGGTTTCGCCGAGTTTAGGGTTTTTAGGCCTCGGGGGGTCAAAGGGTTACATGGTCTTGCGGTTTGGGGTTTTGGGCTGTGGCCTTGAGTTCGCGATCGTGCTTTGGAAGGAAATGGCGGAAAAGGGCGCAATCATGTAGGGCTTCAGGGCTCCACCAGACTTCTGACTAAAGGGTCTGGTAAGGATTAGGGTTTAGAGCCTTGTCACAGTTCAGGCAAGGGGTCTAAAAACACGATATTTAGAGTTGAGCCGAGCCACGAAGAGTCCACATGCACCTGCGGTGAGCTGTAGGAAGTTTCAATGTCGGTGCGTGAAGTTTATTATTTTCAGTTTGATTATGATGATTATTACTGTAACAACAACAACTACTACTACTACTACTGCTACTACTGCTATTCTATTGTTGTTTATGATAGTGATTACTGTGTTACCTTCAGACCCCTGAGCAGGTCCAGGATGCATCTGAATTTGGTGAGCTTCACGTGCCTGGGAGATCCAATTTTTTTGCGGTTTTAGGGGCTATACCGGATATACTACTCTATAAGAAAGGGGATCATAACCTACAATTGTGTAGGGTTTCGGAATTTAGAGTTGGGGCCTTCAGTGCTCAGGGTTTTTGGCTTTCGGTTTTTGGGGTCAGCGAGACGCCGAGAGCATTGCCGTAGGACGCCATTGAGGGCATGTAGACCCTGCGTACCTTGCTACAGGCATGGGGGCATGTAAAGGCTCCGATAGCCGATAGCATTCTACCACTTCAAACACCACGGAAAAGCTCAGGTGCATCCGGAACCTTCGAAGTTCGCTACAACCGTGTATATCCATAGCGACAGCACTGGCAGTGACATGAACAGAGCAAGGTATTAGTTTTTGCTCGCAGACATCTTTGATCGATTGGGAGTGTGTCTCGCTATGCTCGTTGTATGAATCTTCTGCTGGTATAGCCACGAGTGCGACATCGCAACGGTGGCGGTGGTGGTGGTGGTTCTGCTGCTGCTGCTGCTGTTGCTGCTCACATTCGCCATAGTCGGATAGCTGCAGCGATGGCTAGCACACGGTTCCTTCGAGGTAGGATGGTGAATGTCCCTAAACCCTCAACACTTAAACCCTAAAGCATAGATGAAGCTCATCTCGAGAGTTTGCATCCTCTGTGTTGAGGGCAGTGTTTGCTTTTGTGTGCTTCGTGTTGGCAACACCAACTGCGACGCTTCCCATTACTTAAAAGAAATGCAGAGGAGTCAAGCACATCTGATTCAACCTCCTTGGACGATCCGATCCACGAAGCCTGTATGTAAAGTTAACAAGATTCGGTTTTCTCCAAACAAAAGATGAAGAAAGGAGGAGGGTAGCTTAGCAAATGCTGTGACTCACGGCAGAAGCGTTCCGCACGTTAAGGACGTCATTAGCCACGCCATTGACGGTACCACTGCGGCTAAGCTTTCTGCGGCCACTGCAGCAAAGGTGGAAATTGCAGCCAAGGATCCTTGCAGCCGAAGTTTCCATGTTTTTAGTCGGGCCTGTCCTATAGCCAGAACTCCTAGACCATAAAGGAACCGTCGGCTTTGGGAGGAGTGGCGGCTGAAAGAAACGGCTATAAACACTTGTGAAAGTTGGAATGGCTCTTGCAGTCTTTGTGCTCTGAGAAAGGAAGTGTCATAGCAACTGCCATCAGCATCGCCATCATCAGGCTCGTCTTATGTCATATGATGCTTGACATTTACAAGGAATTGTAAAAACGAGTAATCATTCTTCCGGCGGCTTCCACACGCAGGGCCATAGCGGATGTATGTATGTATGTGTATATATATATATATATAAATACACGCTTAATTTAGGTATGTATGCATGCTGCACCAAATCATCGCCAAAATTCCACTACGTTTGGCGGGTTGTTCTTGCCAGAGCCGCTATGTTTAACACAGGGACACGACTTCGATTCAAGCAAGGATGCCAACCGGCAACGGAGCCACCTGGGTTCTTCAATAACACCCTAATCGTTAAACTCGACACCCTACACCCTAAACCCACACCCATGTCGTGAGTAGTGTAAGCCCCCAAAAAACCCTATAACCCAATAAACCCTAAACCTTGTAAACCATAGACCCTAAATTTTAAACCCTAAACCCTGTCACAAACCCTAAACCCTGAAGGACGAGCCATTGGGCAGCCAATCTGGCATGCTACGAGAGTCAGGAGGCAGGGTTTCATGGGGTTCCTTTAGCCAGGGGTACTATGAGGGTTCAGTATAGGGTTCCTTCAAGAGTTACTACGCGGGCTTCGCAAAAGGGTCTCTCTAAGGGTTCTACAAGGGTTCAGTGTAGGGTTCCTCTAAAGGTTCGGGTCGTTCGTATAGGGCCTTTATAGCTGGAACAGGGTTTTCGTTGTTTACTACTAGTCTTAATAGGGCCTTTTGGTGTTAATTGTGGAGTTTCGTCTTCTTGGGCTTAGGGCTTTAGGGTTTCAGGATTCACTCAGGTAGGGCATCGCTTCGGTGCTTGCATGCTGAAATGGCCTAAGGGCACCGGTGCGGTTTCATCTGTGCAACTAAAGATGTCAACGAGAAGTGCAAGAGTAGCCGGTCATTGCTGAGTTCTTGTCTGAGGACTCGGAACGTGACGGTGTTAAAGTGGTTTGAATAATAGGGATGGGTGACTCTGTGAGCACTTGCTCCAGACCTTGTACAATTAGTTTATCTCATATAGGGTTTAGGGGTGTTTAGTAACATTGTTTTTCATTGTTATCCTCTTGATTTCGTCTTCCAGATTCACAATGTCAAATGCATATGTTTGCATTCATCCGTGCAAAAGTATAAGCCTTTGGTTTTGCAAAGTTTGGATAACTGCACATTTAGTAGGCGTTGCCTGGTACTTTGTATATATATATACATGTGTATGTATATATATGTATATATATATATATATACAAGATCGGGATCTGTTTAAGTTCTTTCCTGGTTCTTAGCCGGAACAAGCCACAGCGAGTCTAGCACAGCAGTAAGAGCGCCTTCTCAACACAGTGGCAGCAGCACGGTTTGGATATGTCTGTCTCTCACTTTTTTACAACGTTATAACTCTTCTGTGATACCAGGATCGGCCTAAGACCATGTCTGTGAGTATGTACATATATGCGTATAACATATACAAGTTACCGTACACTGCCTAGTCCGACTGGATGGGCTTGTTAGAGTCGTTTTTGACTCTCACATTCTGCTGTGCTTATGAGGCCATTTAGAGCAGACTCACCAGCCTGAAGCTAGACAGAATCGGAATCAGCCATCGAGCTTGAGTCCATCTTCAATCCTTCCCGCAGATGTCAAGCTGGCCCCCATCACAGAGACAGACACCCAGGATTTGGGCCACAGTTTGGTGTAGCCATCTGCAACATGCGGATAACTGCTCTGGTGCTATTATGTGACAACGATCTCGATTGGCTAGCCCCCGAATGCGATCGGTACCTATAACCTCCATTATAGTGCCTTTTTTGGTTTACCAATTACATATTTCGGGTCCTATGACGTAACCCGAAAAAGGAACTACAAAGCAGACTATAGGTACAGCCAGAGTCTCCTTTAGCGCAAGATCCAGGCCCGTCGACGGAGCAGAAGCGAAGCTTTATGTGGTGCTTCTTGGAAATAGTCCGCAAATTGGGCATGGTCTAGGGTCGGGTCATCCTCCGGAGTCCAGCATTTGATGACATCGTGCGACGTTCTGCCACAATGTCCTGGAAGAGTTAAGAGCCTTTTCTAGCATCCTCTTCAGCCTATTTGTGTGCAGTGAAGGGCTCTGGCTTGCCTTTACTGGAAGGCAAGCTTCCCATACATGAAAGGATCGATGTAGAGGTCTGAGTTGCTAGCCTTTGTGGGTTTAGCATCTCAAAATCCAGACGAAAGGGGAAGTCACTTGCATCTTGAGGTGCACTGCCCTGGTCGTGGTGGGGGTGCTCGTGTTTGCTGGCGTCGTGTTCATGGTCATGGAGGCGCCCGGGATTCGAAATCTCTTAATTTCTGACTATCAATGTGCGCCCTGCAACATCGAACGAGGTGAACTGTCTCACCCGCAAACGGAACATTGGCCTGGACCAAGCACTGGCTTTTAAAAGTGCTTCAAGACTCCGGAACAGCTTCGCTTCGCGAGCAGTGCTTCGGACAGTTGAGCTGTGGCACATCTGATGTTGTTCATCGTTGTATCCTGGTTCCGCTTCGAAGTCCAGCCGGAAACTTCTGTTTCAGAAGATCGAGAAAGAAGCCCAAATTCAAGCCAAAACCTAGACCAAGAACCCTCGACCGTAGGTAATCCCACATTTGTTCGCCTTGAAACAAGTACAACGCTCCTCCAGGCAGGCAAAGGCAAGAAGAGCCGCCGGGCTGCAAATTAGATTAACTTGTGACCTCTATTATGACCACTGCAAACCACTGAAATCGCGCCAAGACTGTTGACGACACCAACAGTCGCTTGCGTAGTGCAGATAGACAACTTATTGGGTGTATTGATCAGAAGTACCTTGAAACTTTGATGGCTGAGGGCGAGGAGAAATTTAAAGAACAAGAGGATGAACGATCGTTGCAATACTACACTATGCTATATATATATATATACACATGCGGTATACCATTCGAATATTGCAGTAAAGTATCCTTGGGTGCTGTACTGTGCTTTAAACAGTGGCAGCAGCATCCGGGAAGGAGAGCGTGTTCTCCGTGCGTACCAGTTACCAGTCATCTGACGCGTAACATCGAAGTCTGAATACATAAATAGATATAGGGTTCCCTTAAGGCCTTAAGGGTTCTATAAGGGATCTATAAGGGTTCAGGGTTTGGGTGTCTGAGCAATAGTATATCCCTATATAGTTCCGAAATTTTCCTAGTAACGTAGTTGCACTACAATGTACTTTACAAGTGACTCAGGCCCCCATCTTACCTTAGATAGCCAATGGGGGGAACTTGAAACATGTTGGTTTTATATACTTGCTCTATCTCCAACAAATCTACACTTGCGGGGTTTTGGTCTTAAACAAAGCGAGTTTAAACACAACAGGCTGACAAGAGCCCTGGAGCCCGAACCCATGAACGGGTCCGGTTCAGGGTAGCTTGGTTGAGTGGCTGTGCATCTGAGGAAGCCGGAAAAAGGTGAGGAGGACAAGATCTGGCACTCCAACGAGTCTCGTTTCATTGGTGTGTAAGGATACTATAATGAAGTATAGTATCATGCAGTAGTGTCCGTGTAACATAGAACATCATAGAACTGTATGTGAAACCTGGCAATGCAGGCCTGCCTTCGAGTGATTTTGATATGTGTTGCGTTCAGCCGGCGCGACGCAGTCTTGTCGTTCGTCGTGTGTTGTGTTCATGCGCGTGGTTTGCGGACCCTGAACCTGACACCTTCAACCCTGCCGTCCAAGTCCGGCATGGCCTACGGACCTATGCCTACGTCAAAAAGGACCACAACTTCGAACAGCCCTCCATATATTCAGTTGTTGTGTCTGACGGGCCTGCAAGGACCCTGCATTGAACAGTGCGTTTTCTTGGGCTGGCATCTTGCTCTTCTTGTTGGACATGCAGAAAAATGCATATGTAGTATATTGGGCATGATATGCACGGATATACAGCGTAAATTGGTTTATGGGCTGGTATTACATTCACATGCGAAATGCTGTGCGTATTTGCGAACAAAGAGGAGCACTAAGTGAACACACATTCACTCACATGCTTGCCTGTCTTTGGAAACATATGTAAGCCATTATGCGCACGCACGCAAGGTCAGATGCAATCGCACCGTGGGGTAGGTGTCCAACGGTCCGGGTAGAAGACCGCATTATATGCAGAACGATTAAGCATGCTTGCATGTAAAATCAGCTTTGTATAAAAGCTGGCATATGTCATGTATATGTAGGATCGTGCGGGAGTGCACTGGTTGACAACTAGTCCTCAGCCGAATTTAAGCTACGGAGATGCAAGCAAGCAAATGCCAACATTGCATCTAAACCCTCAGCCCTTCATGGTTTCATGGCATCCTGCCTTTTTCGAAGGAAGTGTTTCGATGGAACAGGGCCATGACAATGCTGTTCGGTTTTCAACGTTTTCACGAGCTGAGCATGTTCCGGACTTCGGTGTGAAAACATGCCATGAGGATATATGAAGCTATGCCACTTGTCTCAGCAGAGCATTTTGAGCGAAATGGGTTCTGATTGAAGCGGAGCCTCCAGCAACAACTTTTTGTCAGTTATCATCCTTCTTCTTGCTCAAACAAAGCTCACCACTTCATCCGCATGAGAACACGGAACCCGAAACCCCAAACTGTATGAGGCCTATGGCGAGTTTTGACGATTCAGACTCGGACTTACTTCTCTACGCCGATGAAGCACCACACCCTGGTGAACCTGCAAGAGGCACAAAGGGATGCCGCTTGGGGACTGCAATCCTTTGGTTGGATTTTTCAGAATGTCCGTCCGAACAATAGGCAAGTCAGCCCTCGGCGGGCGCAACCATGCATGTCCATGAGATAGGCCTGTCACTATTCCTATTATTGCTACTATTGCATATATGGAATTCCTGGGCAATGTCTTCGGCAGCTTTTCTGCCATCCCTGACCTGCAGCGTTCGAAGGATGAATGGTCCAGGGACCCAGCAAGATCTAACCTGCGGACTGATAAATAGTCTGAACTTCTTGCTGCATGGTGGCCCTGATCCCCCCTAGCTGCCGAGCTTTCTCAAGGAGTGTAAACCAAGTTCTGCAATAGAGAGATTTGGTAACAAATTCCTCTTATGTACACCATATAACAATATAACATACCCCAAAGCTCTATAGTAAGTATTAACGCCCTTATGATACATCATGCCTGGAAGGCCCCAGAGAGCTTAGCGCGCCGCCGCAGAGGGCGTCTCAGGCTTCGGTGCCACAGCCCGTCTGGGGCAGCCAGGACAGGATAGGGTTACTGTTCAGGAACTTAGCTCGAGTTATCCAGGAAGCCAACTATTTATCAGCTGCATACTATTATGTTCGAGTACATTCATGCATGCATATGCGTATGTATATATATATATATATGATGCAGGGCTGCCACACCCCCCCTCCCCCCCACCCCATGGTATCCCCCGTTGCCTGTCAAGTGGGTGGTTGTCTTGTTTCGCCTTGTTGCTTTCCCGGTCTGGTCTTGTTTGGCCTCGTCCCCTCCCGCCCCTGTGGAGTGGCGCCTGTCGTCTTTTTGGTTGGCCCCGCCCCGTCTGTGGAGGGCAGTGTGTTCTACAGAGGTATGGTATGGTTGCTGCCGCTTGTTGGTAGTAATGTGATCGTTACGTGCCTTGTCCCCTCCCCCCCCTGTGGATTGGGGCCTGTGGTAGTTTTGCTTGGCCGCCAGGCGGGGCAGTGTGTTCTACAGAGATATGGTATGGTTGCTGCCGCTTGTTAGCAGTAATGTCATCGTTACGTGCTCGTTACCATACAAAATATGAAGTTGCTCTTTTCTCCTTGCAAACGGTGCTGTCCCTGCTCTGATGCGGTGTGAAGAAGCACTGGCTGGGATCATTCTCCATCGTCCTCCCTCCCTCTGGTTTGCGTGGGTTTGTTCCGGTTGTGCNGCGGCCTGGGGGCCCGGGTGCCGGGGGCCGGGAGGGGGGGGGGGATTTATACACGCACATGTTTGTACGTTTGTTTATCTTCATCATCAATGTATCTGTTTATCTGTTTGGATACATGTAACAGGAGACACACACATGCACATGATTCTTCTGCTAAAACTTCATCACAGCTTGTTGTTGAGGGGCCTAGTTTGAGCTGCTACATCTCGCGGTAATCGCAAGACTGCTACAAGGGCTAGGCAACGGCTTAGGCATCAAGGCTGTTATAAGCTAGGTGTATACCAAGCATTTCCTTCACCCATCGCAGCTTGGTTTATGACATGTGAGGAGCTTTGTCAGGCTTCTGTCGCCTCTTGGGAATTCTCAGGTTCGAGCTTGGAGAATGGCAATCCTAGAAATTCCGGTTGCAACTTGAACTGGGTTTTCCACGGCATTCTCCGGAAACCCGTCATCGCCGCCTTTTCCAGCCCGCTTGCACAAATATTATAGTCAACGAACTTGGGAACCTAAGCTGTTAAAAGCAAGACCCAGGGATCACCATAGGGGCTACTATTAGACGTTTGCGGGCCATTTTGCTGTGAACGGCATGATGTGGAAATTCATGTATCTGTTCCCAAGCATCAAGCACCAAGCTCATAATCCATGCTTGAAGAAAGAAGACCTCTGCAGAACCAGGACCAACCAGAACCGTTTAACAACATGCCGACGATGGTTAATTACATTGTAGATGTTGGTCTTCGTTATCTCAAGAGCAAACTTTACTTACTGTAGTGCTCGTAGAGATTTGCGACTTTTCCTGACACCAGCTGGCCTGACTAGTTAATATGAAAGTACCCGTATCGTGACTTATAGTCCCTCCGTATTTGTTCTAGAATAGACCCAAGACCCTATTCTAACTGATATTGATATTACATGTCGTCACATATCATTCTTCATAAAACCCCTGTATTTGGTCCAGGTGCTTGCGAGCCCGATGTGCGTTGAATTACCCTAAATCCGATTCCAGTTAGCATCCCGAAGCCCTAAACCCCCTAAACCCCTAAACCCTAAACCCGAAGCCCTAGGACCTTCCGTACGTACGTGTTGTTGTGGGGCCAGGAAATGCCCAGTTTGGGCAGCGGCTACTACCAGCAGCTGGGCTTTTTCAGGGTTTAGGGTTTTTTTGTTGGCACTTTTTTGAGGGTTTTAGGCTGCAGGGGTTTGGGGGACAGCTGGGCTCTTTTTCAGGTCAGCTTACGCGCTTGTGCACTTACTTAGAGGCCCAGGGAGTTTCGTAAGTAGGTTATTTGAAGAGTGATAAGTTCCCCAAATGGAGTTAGCGAAACTACAACCCTGGGGCTTAGGGTTTAGCGTGTGATGATAGAGGTCAAGCGGATCTGGCAAGTCCTCAAGCCCAGTAGCAAAAAAGGATATAACCGACTCACTATGTTCCCTGAGCCCCCAAGTAGTGCTGAGTAAGGGCCTTGGAAGCCTCGTTCCGTGTGCGTTTGCGCCGGTGAGTCCTGGAAATACTATAATACTGTTGGAGTGTGCGGTTTAGGGATTTTGATTGTGAGTCATTTCGCAAGGTTCAGGACTTTGAGAATGTAGCGAGGCTGTTGATGAGGAAGGAGCATAAAAGAAAGCAGCTCTAGATGACTCTGACTCTAGGTGTCATAGGCGTTCCAGTCTGAGCCTGATCCAGGTACCAGATGCCGAATAACGGATACAGGCAAGGACCTGCATATGCCTAGGCTGTTGCGTACTGGGAAAAATTATTTAGTACCCAAGCTTCCTTACGCGAAGCTGACTGCCGATCCACCGACCAGCGCGTCGAAACAGCAGTTTTCGAGATTCGTTACGTACGAAGTGGCAATCTGGTAGCGATACTAGATAGGCACGCAGAAAGATCACAATTGTTTTGACGGGCCCAACCTGAGCATGATGTAATACACATTAGCTCAGCCATGTTCCTGATAGACATCATGAGATGTCGTCGTCGTCGTCGTAGTGGTACAGGTTAACAAGATCGTGGAACAGTGGCTAGCTCAATTATGTGGCCGAGCCCCTAGCCCTACAGTCGAAAAATGAGCCGTCACAAACAAAACAGCCTAGACCCAACACCGTATGATGACATAGGCAATGGCCTCCGGAAAAAAATGCTAGTATACAAATTATAAACTTCAGCCCTAAGAGTCGAAAGATTTCGGAACTCTACTCCGAAGACCCTGCAGAGTTTTTGGTACTTACACGGCGTTTGGTCAGGTTTTAGCCCTAAACCCAAAACCCCAATCCCTAAACCTTTATAATAGTTTAGGTAGGAGGGAAAAAAGCCTTATAAAGGGTCCCCATAGAATCCGAGAAGTCTAGCTTTCTTTGATGCGCTGAGCTTTGAGGGGCCAGATGCGTCCCGGGGGCGACCTGAAAGGTCCTCAGCCTCTACGGCGCTCCAGCCCTTCCGATGGCATCCTTAGTATTAGTAGTAGTAGTAGTAGTAGTAGTAGTAGTAGTAGTAGCAGTAGTAGTAGTAGTAGTCGTCGTAGTAGTAGTAGAAGAGAAAGTCACCTGTGATCTTCTCCGGGGGCATTATCAGTAATGCTTGCATAAGTTGTAGGCTTTTCTTGGGGAAGCAAGCATCCTTGAACGACAGCGACTGCGGTATGCTGACTTCAATATATAATCAGCAGGGCGATAGATGAGAGAGAAGTTGATAACGGCGCCGGCTATTGTCCGGCCCACGGAGCACACCAAATTAGCAAGCCATGCTGTGTGAGACCATCGGGGGGAGCGGTGTGCCATTCTTAGAGCCGGTTGTCCACCACATCCTGATACCACAACCCACTTAGAGATCGTGGGGCAGATTCGGCGGCTCGGCTTTTTGTAACATTCGCAAAGCCATCGCAGGACTTGAAAGCAATGTGAGGCTCAACCTGACATGCTAATTTTCTGATGCCTCTGCTTCCTCGACGTGGTGGACAGGGTGACAGCGGATGTTCAGCTATTCTGGGACCTTGGGCACCGTGACACCGTGTAGGAGACGTCCACTACTCAGACTTATTCTCGGGCTTGTCTGCTAGGTTCACCATATGCGTTCGGGTTGATGGGGTTGTTGCTAGGTCCCAGAATGAAGTCAAAGTGAACAAGCTGGCCTGGACCAAAACTGTGCGGATATCGTGTAACGTCTCTCCTTTCCGACTGGTCTCCTCCAAGGTGAACCTTCGGATGTAGCCCAGACCGAGCCTATACGTTTTCGAAGAACCCGCAAGACGCTTACCTCGACTCGATACCCACATCGGAGCGCTTCGCCGATCAACTCGAACTCTTGCTGGATGAGTAGCTTGGTCACCCAGGATTAGTCATAGTGTGGCATCGCAGGCATGCAGCATACCATGGACACGGCTGCTCAGAATAGAAGTGCGATCGCACCCCAGACCTTGAAGCCCCAAAACCAGAATCCCAAATTAGTACAACAAGAGTCTTCGTGCAGCCCGGCTCGAGTCCAGTTCCCCGGCCAACCCCTCGCAGCTCGCATCTCCAGGCGTGATCGGCTCTGTTATGCAACGGCTCATGGGCACCAGCGAGTCATGCAGTTCGTAAAGCTGTGTGCATTTCTGCTGAACCTTGTTCTTTCCTTCGGCCTCCTTTCTCCACACCTCCCGAAGTGGTCACGTGCAGGATTATGGAGCCAGTGATCGACCGCGTGCGAGCGGAGTTGCGCCGCGAGGGCGTGAAACTGTGGCTCAAACCTTACACACCTCCACAGGCACAGGGGGGTATACAGTTGGGCTCTGTACTATACATCAACACCAAATTACACGAATGCCATGTGTTCCGCGTGCTGGGGCCAGTGTTTTGTAGTTTTGAGTTCGGTGCAGCTGCTAATGTAGGAACCTGATTAAAACAACCCTGGCCCGAAAACCCCAAAAAAGTAGGATTCATATAAGGAACCCCAAGGTTTCTCGCTAAACCCTAAACCCTAAACCCCAAGGTTAAAGGCCCAAGGTTTCTCAATCAGGCTCCTACATTCCTTGGCCGCAGATCCCTGTCAGGGCTCTTCCTTATTCGACCTCGGCAGCACATACGCAAGCAGGCGCTTTGCCTTGTCACTCCCAAAGGGTCCAAATATCATGACGGTATATACTTATAGGGTGTTTTTTGGGGGGGTCTAAGTATGCACCAGAATGATACTTGGACCCTTTGGGACTGTATCACACCAGTCACCAGGCTCTCTCAGCTCCGTCCCTCTTCTGCGTCAGTCTGATTCCGTTTGCCTCTAGAGGCCCTGTGTAATACGGCTGATGGACAAAATCCTGCATGACCCTAAGGACCCTAAACTATGGGAATTATGGTATATTCCGAAAAATGGGTAATGCAGGATTTTGTCCATCAACCGTAGGAATCTTCGGCTCGGCTGCAATATGTACAACGCTCTCGCCCTTTCGTGCGAGACACCCAGACAGTGTAGTTACGTGCAGTTGCCCTGGGGCTCACACCTCCCGAAATTCGTGAGTGTAACTGCACTTGAATAGACACACATGACTCTGGAGCTTTAGGGTTGTGCCCTGTATTCAGACAGCCACAAACTGTTTCAGGCTCCCGCGTTAGACCTCAGACCAACAGCGGAAGCCATGATAGTACAAGAGACGATATAGCAGAGAGTAGATGAAAGCAAAAATATGAATATATGAACACAAGACATGGCTTCGGTGACTGCTCGCCTGCCAGGCTCAATGCAGATGCTGGCGAAGTCGCAAAGGCTCGACGGCAAATCAGTGGTTGAAGGTGTAGAGTGGAGCGAATCTCATACGATTGCGCCGAGGTTTAGGTGCAAAGCTGGCCTTGAAGTTTGCAGTCTGGTTCTGGGCTGGGGGTGCATATGCAGACTACACGGTGGTGCAAAGGGCCGTTTGCCGCAGACTTGGTGTCCTCCTTGCTTTACCCGCCTTGACTCGGGATCTCTTCTGCCTTGCTTCGTGCTGTGCTAGTGTCACAAGCTGAAGTCGGGGCTTTGTCTGGAGCATAGTTGTTTCTACTCCCTGCATACGCCCTCTGCTTAGATGTGTTCAATCTGTGTATGGGTGTGTCTGCTTTGTTCGGCGCTCTCCTAGCCTGCCTTTCCCTTGAACCAGGCAACACTGGAATGATTCCTGTTCGGAGCAGCAAGACTGCGACCAATCCCTGTTCCCTAGCAGGTTCTTGAGGAGCTGCGGCAGCACGCTTTGACGAAGTTGCAGGTGACTGATGGAACATTCCGATGTTTTGCCGGCAGGATCTGGAACGACGTTTCTGGTTTAGCCCTATGGGCATCAGCCCTTGAGTGCTGAATCTCCGCTTAAGCTTTTACGGCATCGTCGACGTACTCATGCGCACCGAATATTATTAAAGGATCAAGGGACTTAGTGCAGTAACTAGGGCTAGCCTTATCGCTAAGGCAACATGCGCCAATGACAGCTACATATTCATCTTGAGTTTGAGTGAGACGTGTCGGCACTGCTGATTCTACCCTGAAGCCCAGGCACTTGGTAATACGGAGGTCATAACTAAGAAACATATTCCGTTATCGGCCTTATATAAGCTAAGTATATACCACAAAACCCTATTCTGACTCTAAAGATCTGTATAGTAATTAGGTCCAACCCTAAAACCCTAAACCCAAAGCTTTATAAACCCTAAACCCTAAGACCCCTAAACCTAATTAGGTGTGTTGTTCTTTGTCGTTCCGTGCCAGAAGACAGCACGCACTACTATAGGGGCCATAATAATTACCTACACTATTTTGGTGGTTCCTCATTATAGGTATAGTACAATATATCCCAAAACACTATTCTAATTATTAAGGCCCCTAACTACACGACACAATGTAGATCGTCTCTTTGAGCATCGGCTACGAAGGGGATCTTTAAGGGTACTGTATTATAGTGGCCTCAATAGTTCGAACAGGGTTTTGGGGCCCATTACGCTATAGTCATTATAATCAGGAACCCCCAGTAGAGTATTGGTAATTATTTAGGCCCTATGTTATGCACGACGCATGACGCATCAGTGCCCGTCAGTGCTCAAATTGTCGTTGCAGACACTGCGCCCCAACACCGAAGCCTTTGAAGCTGGTCCGATGCTGGCCTCAGGTGAAGGCTGCATCTGTCGCCACACCCCAGGCCAGCGGCTACGCAGCCCCGCCGCTTGGCAACATGTCAATTGAAGACAGAGGTTCAAAATATGGCCTAGGCAATTGTCCACAGCTGTCATTCCCTGGGTTGAGGATGCGGATGACATCAGAATTCAGATGCTTGTGCAGTTGAGCGCTTTCCCAGCAGAGCTTTTCTCGAAACCGCGACCCATTTCGAGGATAAGCGGCGGTGACATCGTCACGCTGCTGGGCAAGGCCGGCAGCCTTTGCAAACCCGACATACTCCGATCTAGCCCCATGTTTAATCAGCTGATTCTCTAGCGACCTCCAGGGTAATTATAAATATCATCGAAACGTATGCCCCCCTTGAAAACATGTCATGTCCCTCTGGTAGATGTCGACATTGACTCGGACCTTTTCAGCCTAAGTTGGGGGCACCTCGTCTTGCATTCCCAGGAGTCGAACACTAGTCGAACTCTGCTGGGCATATGTAAGCCCGACACAATCCTACTATCGTCGAACTCCCTCAGGCTCCAATTACTCAAAATAACTGATTGCTAACCATACAATACGTAACCCAGTTACCTATAGCTAGTTACCCAATGTTCCTCAGACTACCCTGCAATGCCGGCCTCGTCCTTGCTAAGTAGGAGGGTTCAGATATCTAGGTAACTAGAGCCCGAAGAGCCCTCGGAAGTGTTGTTCTCGGTTCTCCTGCGGAAGGTTCTCGGAACCTGCCCGACCCAACATCGAGAGGTGAGGCTGCAGGCAGGAAGGTCCCGAGCCATGAAGCCGTGCCTGCGTTGAGCGAGTGTGCGAGGCGAAACCCTGAAGCCTAATTTAGGGGCCTTCAGAATTAGAATAGGGTTCCCCTTAAAGGGGTCTAAAGGGCTACTATAAGGATTTAATATACAATGGTTTCCAAAGTTCAGCGGTCGAGTTGGACTTCCCACATGCATCTCAGAGATATAAAGTGTATAAAGTGTAATGCAGAGCATAAAAGCTGTCCACGTGCGAGCCTTTATCCCAACATCAACCAGACCCTGGATCTGGTTTCGAGGTCTGTCGCATTAATGTAGGGGCCTAAATAATTACCTATACTGTTTTTGGGGTTCCTTATTATAAGAATTATAGTAGAATGGGCCCCACAACCCTATTCTAAAATTAAGGCCCCTATATCATTTCTGCAGCACGAGACAGATCATTTGCATCCCTTTGTGGCCCATGCCTTGATTTCTCGAAGGAAGCGATAGCCCTGCTGGGGTTTAAGGTTCAGGGTGTGGGGTTCAGGGTTTAGAGTGTAGGGTTTAGGGTGTAGGCTTCAGTTTAGGTCAGGAAAACCCTCGCCAGGTGAGATGTTCTCAGACCGGCGAAGAGGTTCGCCAGCAGCTGTGCAATGAACTGGGGCTTTCCACGGTCAAGGTCATCGCCGGGGGCAAGAACCTGCAGGAGTGCTACTATATGAGCTTCAGCAATTAGAATAGGGTTTGGGGGGGTATGTTCAATTGTATAATACTAAGGAATTCAACTATCCAGGGCTTGGAGTGGGGTTTCTTAAAGGTACCGTGCGACTCCCAGAGGTTGGTCTAGCATTGGCTGCGGAGGGTGTCCCATTATCTCCTTGAACTCTTAGGGTTTAGGGTTTAAGGGTTTGGGGTTTAGGGTTAAGCCTTAAACCCTTTACTCTAAACCAAAACTCCAAACTTGAACCCAAAATTCAAAACCCTAAACTAGAAGCCCCATAATCTCTAAACTCAAAAGGAACAGGATCTCGAATCGACGCTTCAGGCCGGAGAAGCCCCAGATGGTTCCTGAGATAAAGATCCTGACTCGAGATTCCTGCGTGTTTTTAGGGTTAATATAGGGCTTAATAAATGGAACAGAGTACTGGGGTACATTTTGCGATGATGAAAATAGGGAACCGCACAGTAGGTATTAATTAGGGCCCTATATTACACAGTTCAGATGCACAAGCTTCTGACAAGGGGCTCAAAGCATCAGGGATGTAAGAGTTTCACAAGATCATTCGAGCACAAGGCCTCCGAATGCTTTGGTATCTAGTTTCGAGACCGGAAAGCAGGGTTCAGGGTTAAGGCTTTAGGCCTAACTTTAGGGTTTAGAGTTTAGGGTTTAGGGTTTGGTGGGCAACCCTACCAGAGAGCCCTCTCCGACATCCCTGTAGCCTGGGCTGCCGAGCTGTTGTGCTCCCTTCCATTACGATTTGCTTATTTCGCTCGGGATTGCCAAAAATGTATCTGGACCCACAAACTATCTATCTATTTTTTCTATCGATCTATCCATCTATCTATCTGTAGATATTAGATATATATATATATATATACATATATATATACATATATATATATAAATACGCACCCCAAAGCCCAAGTTGGAAAGACACCGCGAGGACGGAGCCACCCTGTCTTCACAGGGTTGGCGCGCAGATCCGGCTTCCGGGGTCCTGCGTGTGTTGCTGCTGGCAGGCCTCATGATCGCTTTTTGCCGCAGGTTGCCTTATCGATTTAGCGTTTGGGGTGTAGGATTTAGGGTTTAGGGTTTAGGGTTCAGGGTTTATGTTGATGCAGGTGTTGATGCAAGCATGGTCCAAAAGAAACTATTTACCCAAATTTCCCGCTACGCAGTTCCCTTATCACCCTTGTGCAGTGAGCTGAGTACCGTACTCGTGTTGAACTACCCTGAACAACTGCTCAAACTTTTCAGGTTCCGCACGGAGGGTTCAGATTTTGGACCTGGACTTTGCCCTGTGTTTATATTACATTATTATATATATATATATATATATATATGCATGCATATATATATATATATTGATTAATTAAATCCGTGGTTAATTGGTGTTAGAGGAGCACAAGAAGGCCCTAAACCCTCAGCCCGAAAAACCCCAAACCACCAATATCCATTCATTGTCTCGGCCAAGATGATTATTTTACAGTTAACTGGCCCTGGTGGGTCTACCCGGCTCGGTGGGCAGAGCACTGCGAAAGATGCGGGCTTGGGGATTCACCTACTCGCCTAGTAGGGTTTAGGGCTTTAGGGGTTCGGAGGTTAGCCACTGTGGTGTATACTCACCCACACCAGTTGGGCTCTCTCCTCCCGTCGTCCAGGCAGGTGCCCTTCTACCGCTGTTCCCTTGCATTACACTCTCAAACTTAGTAAGCCCTACTCCATCCAGCAAGCCTGAAAGCCCTAAACCCTAAAACCCTGAACAAACCAACCTCCAAAACATAGAGACCGGATAAAATGTGCGATTGCGTCCGTGCTTGGCTTCAGAGGCCCTCCTGCGCCGTCCAAGCCGGCAGCAACGGCCCAGCCAGAGGCGGTGTCGAATGTCCGGTTTAGGGCTTAGGATTTAGGGTTTAGGGTGCTGGAATAGCAATGTAACGAGTTTCGGTGTCATGATCACAATAACGAGTGGTAGTAGTAATAGCGGAGTGGATAACATGGTAGTCAAGGTTTTACCCATCGCAATGTAGGTAATGCTGGTCAGAGAACAATGCATGCTGGCAGACCTCCGCATGCATGATTTCAGGATTGTCATGGCAGTGAGACGACCTGCATCCTTGTTCTATATCCCAAAGACACTATGCCGTCCTGTGAAGATAAGCCACGCTTTCTGACAATGCATCAACAACGGAGGCAAAGTTGAACCCTCTGCCGGGCACGGTGACAACAGGGACATGACAATAATCAGGATCTTCATCAGCTTTTATCTGGAAAGGAACTGTAATGTAAACAGTTGCTGTATCCTTAAATACAAGCAACATGAGCATTAAGGGCACTGTTTGTAAAAGTTTATTTCGACAGCCAGCGGACTCGAGTACGAGTATAGGTCCACAGACAATGAACTTGCACTATGCATCAGCTGGCCACCTCAACGGACGCAGATGCACAATCAGCCATGCACGAGCAGCACACGACCCTAAATCTTCCAGTGCTACTGCTAGTTCTGGTGCTCGTGCACAACGATCACGACTACGACGACCTCACCAAACCCTGCCCAGGAAACCCAAGGCAAATGTCCATTCCAAGGGCTTGGCATGTGCAACCCTGTGTAAACTAGCGGGTTTAGCTTGTTCCCCGGTACGGCAGTATTCCATATTTTCCAAGGACACGCCAGGAGAAGAAGCTAAGCCTTCACAGTGTGTGGAATCAGGGTGATCCTATGGTCCAGACTATCCCAAAGGGTCCTATATGTTCCTATGTAGTAGAAAGCACTTTTTCCATCGTAGGAATGACTAGTACGGTTTGGGAACGTATCCCCCATAAGCAGCTACTCAGGACCCTTTGAAAACTTTGGTTCTGTGGAGGGCCCTAGGCTCCGAATAACCCAACAATAGGTATCAAGTACAGACTCCTGCGGGCCAGACATCTGGGTAGTTCTCTCAATTAGGGTCCCGTCCTGAGGTCCCCAATATAGTACGGCCCCCCTTGTAAAAAGGACCAGAAGAAGGGACCCTGTTTTTGCAGAACTACCCATGTATGTAAATGTTCTATACTTGGAGCTCAAGTCGATATACTCGTTTTGAGGGTTGGATCCTTGGGGGCTGGATCAGTGGGGTTTGAAGGCCAAAACCAATTTCCTCAATCGTGCAGTTCAATTTTCCGACATAGGGTTTCAAGCTGT
>BGNK01004065.1:0-24154 GCA_003297005.1 Symbiodinium sp. clade A Y106
AATGATCTGATTCTCTGAATCATTAAATCATTAGGTAAGCGAGCACCGTGCATTAAGTCGTAGGAGAACTGATTTTTCTGATTCTTAAATTAACTAATTCTTACGTAGCTGGCAGTATACATTCAGTTTGTAATTTTGAATCGAAGTGACTAAGTAGTCGTAGACGCAGTCAGTAGCCGTAGTAGTAGTAGTAGTAGTAGTAGTAGTACAGTAGTAGTAGTAGTAGTAGTAGTAGTCAGTAGTAGTAGTAGTAGTAGTAGTAGTCAGTAGTAGTAGTAGTAGGAGTAGTAGCAGTAGTAGTAGTTATTAGTTAGTAGTACTTACTACGACTACTAATACTACTAAGTTGCTACTACCACTACTGCTTACTACTACTACTACTACGACGACTACTACTACTACTACTACTACTGACTACTACTACTACTACTGCTGACTACTACTACTACTACTACTACTACTACTGTACTACTACTACTACTACGGCTACTGACTGCGTCTACGACTACTTAGTCACTTCGATTCAAAATTACAAACTGAATTATATGACGGTCGATGCATTCTTAATCAATTAAATTCTTAGTCTTTAATCAGTTCTCCTACGACTTAATGCACGGTGCTCGCTTACCTAATGATTTAATGATTCAGAGAATCAGATCATTGGCTGACTGTTTCGGGTTTCAATTAGTTGTCAATGTTCTGATTCTGGCGAATACCAACCAACTAAAAACTAATATGTTGTTTTAACACCCGGCCCTTGACTCAGGTCACAGTTACAGTCACAGGTCAGACATCCCGAAAGTTATTAATAAATGAACCAGAAATCCAAGATAATACTATTGAATTAATTAGATCAAACAATAATAAATATAAATAATCTGAATCTGACACTCTGACAATCCTACCAAAGCACGATTAGGGGTGATTCTTCTTAGTCTTCAAGTCTTTGGCATTTCCTACACAGGGACCCGGACCCAGATCCTTGGAAGCCTGGGGCGCCCCCCCCCTTCTGACACGACTGCATGTGACAACAGTCACTGAATCGTTGCCTGGCAAGACTCAAACTGTCAAATGCTTTGATTGAAGGTAGTCAATAGCAGACAACTAATCCTGTCTAACAAGGTTGCAAGAGTATTTAATAATACTTAGTTACTTGCATCCTGTTTCTGTACTTAAGAATAATNCTGTCAAATGCTTTGATTGAAGGTAGTCAATAGCAGACAACTAATCCTGTCTAACAAGGTTGCAAGAGTATTTAATAATACTTAGTTACTTGCATCCTGTTTCTGTACTTAAGAATAATAGCACGACTATGGTACTAGTAATATTTAATATCATATAATTAAATAATTGAACTAAACTAGACGGAGTGAATCAGAGACATGACCCGGGAACCGTTAGTTAGGATGGTGGCAGGTATTTTATTGACTTAACTGTTGTCACATTGCCTATTTAATTGCTTGATGCTGAACACTAGCTGCTGAACCGAAGACACTTTCATATCCGATTACCATCCACCAAGCACGGTGACCCATAGCCGCATCACGTCACTGTTTGGCCTTGGTTCTTAGAGCTGCTCAGCCAGCTGGACTATGGCTGAAGGACACTCCGAGGAGCAGGGACTCACCGGTCTGCAGCAGGAATCCTCAGGCCGTGTTGTAGTTGGTTGTGTCTGACTAGCAGCATCATAGATAATTACCGAAGTCAGGCGATGGCCGAAACTTCAATTAAATTATGACATGAGTAGGCAGCCACAGTAGCTGGTTCTGGTGATGGCAGCTGCAGTCAGTTGCAGGCAATGTGAACAAGAATAACAGTAGCACGACTAGTGTTAGTAGTAGTAGTAGTAGCAGTAGTAGTAGTAGTCGTCGTCGTCGTCGTGGTGCTGCTACTACTACGACTACTACTAACTACTACTACTGCCACCACCACGACGACGACTACTACTACTACTTGTTGCTCATGTTGTAACTGGAACTAGCCTACTGTATTAACTAGCAGTCGCGGTGTTGTTCCTTGTTGTCAACTGTAGGTGTGGTAGTAGCAGTAGAAGTTTTGAATGGTAGCAGCAGACCTAGTCTAGGTAGCAGCAGCAGCAGCAGCAGTAGCAGCCGCCGCCGCAGTAGCAGTAGCAGCAGTAGCAGTACACTCGCAGCAGCAGCAGTAGCAGTAGCAGGCAGTAGTAATAGGCAGGAGTAGTAGTAGTAGTAGTAGTAGTAGTAGTAGTAGTAGTAGTTTTGGAACAACAATAATCATGATAGTAATAGTGGTAGCTACAAGGGTTACAAGTCAGAACTATGATTAACTTCACCAGGTTGGGTTTAGAGTTTACGACGAAAATGTAAGATTGTGACATATGCCATGGTAAGCTCAAGTAGTCAGTCAAGTACACATCATATTAGTTTTCTGGGCCTATTGGTCCGAGTATATTATAATTAATAATAATAACTATGCTGTACGACTTGCAGTAGTTCACTCCGTCGGTGTGCACCTGATTTGGGCCGCTCCACTGGCTGACACTGAAGGTCAGGCCACGACAATCAACGGCAAGAGAGATCGGAAAAGGCAGTGCTCGGAAATCATGTGTGTGTGTGTGCCAGCATTGCACCATCACTGTCTGACCCGTGATGTCAACATTGATTTCAGTCTGTAGCATAGCATGCCTCTCTAGTCTAGCTACAACCAACCAGACTCAGCCAGACTAAACTTGAAACTGCCAGATCTGATCGCCCAGGCACTGCCCAGCATCGCAGCCATCGCCAGCCAGCTGAAGCAGACG
Organism: Symbiodinium sp. clade A Y106; assembly: GCA_003297005.1. Classification (NCBI taxonomy): domain Eukaryota; class Dinophyceae; order Suessiales; family Symbiodiniaceae; genus Symbiodinium; species Symbiodinium sp. clade A. Next base: position 2,780 of record BGNK01004065.1, read on the forward strand.
TGCCTTTGCAAACTGTTTGTTTCAGTTTCTGTTTGATCTAAGAAACCAGACTTCGGATCGGTCCAGGAACGAACTGACTTAGAATTGTCAATTCAATTGTCAGACTATTTAACGAATTAAATAATCTAATCAATCATCTGAATCATCTGTCTGTCAGACAGTGAGTATGCTTGCCTGGGATTAGNGGAACGAACTGACTTAGAATTGTCAATTCAATTGTCAGACTATTTAACGAATTAAATAATCTAATCAATCATCTGAATCATCTGTCTGTCAGACAGTGAGTATGCTTGCCTGGGATTAGGGCTGCGACTACTATTAAATTACTACCACACTATCACGGCCACCACGGCCACCACCGCCAGCGCCACTACTAGACTACCGTAACTACTACTTGCTACTGCTACTACTGCTACTANATTAGGGCTGCGACTACTATTAAATTACTACCACACTATCACGGCCACCACGGCCACCACCGCCAGCGCCACTACTAGACTACCGTAACTACTACTTGCTACTGCTACTACTGCTACTACTACTTACTACGTACTACTACTACTACTACTACTGCTACTACTACTACTACTGCTACTGACTACTCCTACTGCTACTGCTAATCTGCTAATCTGCTACTGCTACTGCTACTGCCAGACTGCTCTAACTGCTACTGCTACTTCCACTGCTACTGCACTGTGAGGCTGTCTGCCTGTCTCTGTCACTGTCCGTCCTCGACCCCAGAATTTAATTTGATAAGCACGGAAATGTTCCCAATTTTGTAAAGACTTGGCCGTGCACACAATTGTGTCAGTGTCTTTGTGCTGCTCCGGGACTCTCCGAGTCTTGAGCTCCGAAGCTGCAAGCCTTTCAGGTGGGTTTAGGGTTTAGGGTTTAGGCTGAAATTTTCTGAAAGTTGCAACTAACAGTCTATCATTATCAGTCAGTGCCAAAGTCGTGCACACAAGCAACTGTTCTGTTCAACTGTTCAATTCAACTGGATGCTGCATTACATTGACATTTACTCATGAACCCTTTAATAAAGGCTTTCAGAAATTCAACAACTGTCAGACTGTTTATACCTCCGAGTACTACTATTAGTTACAATCCTGCTTGAGACTAGAATTAGATTAGAAGAATAGGAGGGCTCCGAACCATGCTGTAGACAAAGCCTAGCCGAAGATTCAGGATCACTGCTCGTTCTGTTGCAATAGTCATCTTACTAACTGCACCATTGTAACTACTGAAGTTACTACTGAGGTGGCATGACCTATCTAAGCCCAAAGCTTAGCCTTACCATTGATGGGCCATGGGATCTCGTCATTGTCATTGCCAAATGGGCATTGCCTTCGATTCACACACACTACTACTGACACCGTGACACCGCCAGGCAATATTATATGAATCCAAGTCAAGTTCCGGGTTAGTACCCACCTCAGTCATTGAAAATTTAGATGTGGGGCGGCTGTAATTTATGATAATTTAATAATAATATGGGCGCTGACCCCTAGCCTAGGTAAGTTACTATAGTACTGTAGGTATCAGCATTGTTNCATTGTTTGAACCGATCACAGCCATCAGTAATACTGATGGCTGTGGTCGGTTCATATAATGCTGATGCCTGGTGTCGGTCTATCTACATTCATTGACATTTACATGATTGTTAAAAATTATATTATTACAGTCTATTCTATGGCACCCTTCGACTACTAAGTAACTAATACTAAACACAACTACAGCTTGGCTTAATAATACATAATGACCAACCAAACAGTAATCAATGCCTGCCAAGGCCCGATGCCCAAACCTCCAACCCCATCATCTCAGGAATCTCGGCGCCCACAGCGAGCTGGATCCCCCAGAAGACCTGCCGGTGAAACAGCGCAAGACGATACAAGGCATGCTGGCCCCTGTTCTGCAGTCAATCAGCAGTCTTATTAGAATAGTTATTCAACTAGTCAAGGGAGCATAATAATTTAACAGCCCAACTTCAGTCAGGACATCAAGTTAGGTTGATTCCATACTCCACCACCAGTGCCACTGCCAAGCCTTGTGCATGCTCCCATCGACACCAATCCCACTCCCAGGTGCTGGCGCAAGCCTTGAATGCCAACCTGAATCTGATGTGGGGCCACACCCTCAAGGACTTGATCTCTGGCGGCAGGCCAGTATCAGTGGTCATTGGCTGGTGCTGCTTACGGTTACCGGGGTTGTGAGTGTGCCAGGTCGGGTTTAAGGTGGGGTGCTAACTTACATTACAGTATGTTTCACAGTTAAGTCTCAAACCGATCTTGGTACATCAGGAACTTGCTCAACGACTCTGTCATGTTATTGGTCTTGTGAAGGTCAGGTCACCAACACCAGGCTAGACTGAGTCCAAGCTATTAATTGTTGATTAGTTTCGATTAGACCACTACATTGCATAATTCCGGAGTTGGGAATTGGTGTCAGTAACTGTCAGGAGAATGTTTCAATGGGTCATGTTGGGTCTATTATTAGCCAACAACATGGCATCTAACAACACTCACGCATCAACGAGATGTCAGTGTCAGAGTCATTATTTATTGCATCCCTTGCATCCATACTCTGAAGACTGTATCTCTCATCGGTGATCAGAGCCCTGTGTGCGGGATGTCATCAACAATTAATTATCTGATTATGATTATGGTCAAGGATGACATGACATGATCTTACTTTTTTCTATTATATTCTATGAGTATTTGACTACTGTTGTATTAATCAATTTAATTAATAATAATATTGACAGAGGGACAGAAATAGACCTAAGCCCAGCAAAGCCACAAAAAACACGGTTGGTTTACCTTGTCAGTCCAATTGTACTGTACTGTACTTATTAATACTATAGTAATCGTATTTAATTGTAATTGTGGCCTGTAGCATTCGAGTCTGTATTAAATTAACTGAATCGTAGCAGTAGTAGTCGTAAGTAGTGGCAGTAGTAGTAGTAGTAGTAGTAGTAGTAGTAGTAGTAGTANTAATTGTAATTGTGGCCTGTAGCATTCGAGTCTGTATTAAATTAACTGAATCGTAGCAGTAGTAGTCGTAAGTAGTGGCAGTAGTAGTAGTAGTAGTAGTAGTAGTAGTAGTAGTAGTAGTAAGTAGTAGTAGTTAGTGATTAGTAGTAGTAGTAGTAGTAGTAGTAGTAATTAATAATAGTAGTAGTAGTAGTAGTAGCCGTAGTAGTAGTAGTAGTAGTAGTAGTCGTGGTAATAGCAGTAATCAGTAATAGTAGTAGTAATCGTAGTAGTAGTTTAGTAGTAGTAGTAGTAATAGTATTACAGTAATAGTAATAGTAATAGCAATAGTAATAGTCATTAGTAATAGTAATAATAGTCATAGTAGTGCGAAAGAAGACGAGTCTAGCTCCATTGNTAATTGTAATTGTGGCCTGTAGCATTCGAGTCTGTATTAAATTAACTGAATCGTAGCAGTAGTAGTCGTAAGTAGTGGCAGTAGTAGTAGTAGTAGTAGTAGTAGTAGTAGTAGTAGTAAGTAGTAGTAGTTAGTGATTAGTAGTAGTAGTAGTAATTAATAATAGTAGTAGTAGTAGTACCCGTAGTAGTAGTAGTCGTGGTAATAGCAGTAATCAGTAATAGTAGTAGTAATCGTAGTAGTAGTTTAGTAGTAGTAGTAGTAGTAGTAATAGTATTACAGTAATAGTAATAGTAATAGCAATAGTAATAGTCATTAGTAATAGTAATAATAGTCATAGTAGTGCGAAAGAAGACGAGTCTAGCTCCATTGNTAGTAGTAGTAGTAGTAATAGTATTACAGTAATAGTAATAGTAATAGCAATAGTAATAGTCATTAGTAATAGTAATAATAGTCATAGTAGTGCGAAAGAAGACGAGTCTAGCTCCATTGTCATAAGTCATAATCGATTATCGATTGAGATTTACAATATTATTGTAAATCTCAATCGATTTAGACTTATGATTCGTTCAATGATTACTGACAAGCTTGAAGGTGCGGTATCTTAGTAGTGTAGTAGTAGTAATGGATCTTATCTGTTTAGGTTAATGTGAATTCTGAACTGAATCAGACTGAAGTTTCAAAGTTTCTGAAGCTGAAGGTAATAATATTTATTATATAAGGTAGCTCTAGACCTAATTAATATAAACAGACATTGTCATAGTCATTGTCATGGGCCCTTGAGTTGAAGGCTTGGTCAGGTACAGTACAATTATTGTGTTACAAAAATATCAGTAACTTAGTGCTCGTCTCTTTCTTCTTAATTTTGTAATTCATTCTTATTCTTCTCATCAGTCAGTACTGATTCATATGAATATTGGCAGCTTAGATCTCCCCTAACCTACTANATATCAGTAACTTAGTGCTCGTCTCTTTCTTCTTAATTTTGTAATTCATTCTTATTCTTCTCATCAGTCAGTACTGATTCATATGAATATTGGCAGCTTAGATCTCCCCTAACCTACTATTGCCAAACAAACTAAAGTATAAATTCAACTAGTAGCCCAGGAAGCCTGCCGTGAGATTGCTTCCGCTGAAAAGTGCAAGCGAGAAACTGCCGGCACCAGAGCAGGGCTTGAATNTACTATTGCCAAACAAACTAAAGTATAAATTCAACTAGTAGCCCAGGAAGCCTGCCGTGAGATTGCTTCCGCTGAAAAGTGCAAGCGAGAAACTGCCGGCACCAGAGCAGGGCTTGAATCCCCCGTGGGCAGATCAGCGCATGATCCTGACGATTGCTCCCAGGTCGTCAATTTACAAGTACTAATTACTAATTACTAATGGGAGCTTACATTACAATACTACTCTAAAGTTTACAGACTAGGTCTAAGTCAGGTCGGGAGTATTATATTATTATCATTAATGAGTTTTGTACTGAGTAACTTCAGTGATCCAGTAGTCAGTCAGTTGGAATATGAGAATGATGTTAAATTAGTGTTACGTCTTATCTCACTTCTGATTTCTGGGATCCTGGAATCAATTAATGACAGAGATTCTGGACTGCTGGGTTAATCATAATCAGCTTGAGCTCCGAAGCAGAAACCCGAGGAAAACTACTATTGTCATGTCATAAGCTGGTTACTAATTAAACAATGAGTCAGGCTGCTGACGAAGAAACTTTGCCGTTCAAGATGGTGCATTGCTTGGGGCACGAGTTGGGTTTGAGAGTCTACGGCTAAAGTGAGTCGACCCACTCATCCTGGAACGATTGCCGGAATGCACTGCGCCGCAGCGGGTTACAATATTGTTTACTCCTCAGCGGGCTGCTGGCGAATTGTTCTCATGGCCCCTATGGGGGCGGGAAAAACCGGCAGACCCTGGAGGAAGCAGCTGAGGACCTGCAGGGAATGTCAGCAGAGTCATTTGACATTCTCTTAGATGAGATGATGAATGACATGAGATGCGACCATCTGGACTCCCGACTTCCGCGCTCTGCCAGTGACATTGCTACTCTACCTGCCATCCAGAATCTCCCAGCGTATGCAGGGCCCTCAGTCAGTGGAACATCAAATAATCAACAATAACAGATTCTCAGCAGGTTAAATAAAGGCTAGTGAAAATTGAGATGACCCAGACAACGCCTCACGGCGAGAGAGACTGACAGAGACAGAGACAGACACAGAGAGAGAGAGAGACTGAGTCGGGAATCAGAGGCGACGGTGAGAGCAAAGACTCAATTCTGACTCTGAGTCATCTGATGACTGTTAAGTCTGCAATGCAATTTCATATGCCATAAACTTTAAACCAGTGGTCAGAACTGAACCAGAATAGTTTACACTACTTACTTGATTCATCATTAAGTAAATTAAGTCCATTCAGATTCAGAAATTATAAATTCATGTCATACTCAGTACTCTACTTAACTTGAGAACCCAACACCCTCATCAACCCTGAAACAGTGATCAAGTTTATTTACCTGGAGCAGGTGAAGACGAAGTCGTGGTTCGGGTCTGTGGAGGTAATGGACTACCTGTGCGACAACTGGACATTGCTTGGCACTGTCCTGGACCACGCGCTCCAGAAGCTCGGAGATGCAGCTTGCGCCAGACAGAGGATTGGAAGTTGCCTTTGTTTGGTGCAGGGCATAGCTTAGCTTAGCTCTCTGTCTCTGATTTAATAATGTAATAAGAGTCAATGCTTGTCATGCCAGGTTCCAGGCTCGGCTTTGGGTCATTGACGTTTCGATTTGGCAAGTGTTGATTATTGGTTAATAATAGGGACACAGGCAGGCAGGTTCAGACTTAGAGGATTAGGGGCTAAACTGTCTGTTACTGTTGCCTGTTACAGTTGTTGGCTTTTCGAGCATGGCTACGACATCGGACTAGTCAGTTTTGTCTTTAGTAAGTAGTAAGCAGTCGGTAGTGGTAGTAGTAGTAGTAGTAGTAGGCTTCGGTTATCATGTTAAATGAAGATTAGATTCCTTAATTAGTCACTCTGAATCCTGAATATAATATAATAAATTTTAGTCTTGAATCTTAGACTTGACTCTGTCTGTGCAGACTTGGATTGGAGAGTTGAGTCAAGGGTCGGAAATCAAATTCAAATTAGTGTGACCGTACTAAGACAAATAATTAATGTAATGTGACCGAATCTACTAAGACGAAGACTCTAAGTTAAGACTGTCACTCTTGTGCTGCTTGGCCCGGCTGCTAAGCTAGGCTAAGGAATCCAGAATTAAGCTTTAATTGGCTTACTATTACCTAGATAGAATCTGAAATCTGGATGTAGTCTTAGTCTTACAACCCCTGCACTGCATCATCATGTGAGCCCAGCTCCAGCCCAGGACCAGGAGAGCGGAGACGATGAAGACCCGGATGGAGAACGTGCCAACACACTTGTCGGAGATGTGCAAGGCAGCCTGCCGCAGACAAAATCCGAATTGCAGAAGCTGCGCCAAACCTTTGGCAACACCATGCGTCTTTGTGCTCACCTCTATGCAGATCGAGCCCTGCAAGAAGACTTGAGAATGGTGAGTGCTGCTTGTGGGCTTGTGAATCATGAGTACCATGCAATACTGCAGCAGCAGAAGAGTCAGGACTCCGTCAGCTACCCTGACACTGTCTGAGTCGTCAGTAGTAATCAGTAAGTTAGTCAGTAGTTAAGCATCTAGTAGTAGTCAGTCATGGTCAACTACATCGTGACGGCTAAGTTGTATTCAACAACTCTTTAGTAAGACTATCAAGTTAGTATAGCAGTGATTAACTTCAATTTGACCATGAAATATTAATACATACAGTTGACACTGTGACTGTTCTGTTCATTCATAATTCTGACGGTCCAACTGATTGTACAACGATCCCTCAGTGTAGTATGCTCACAGTGCTATCTGTATTATAGTGTCTGATGTTAGCTTCAGCAGCCAGGGGCCAGGTGATGTGTGTGTGTGTGTGTTGTGTGTCTGCCTGTTTGTTAACTGTCCCCATGCAGATGAATCAAACTAATTGCTAATGACATGAAGGAACACACCCGGATCCTTACCTTGGGGAGCTAGTTGTATACACCGTGCGGTGTGGATTCCTCAATAGCAGGGGTCACAGGCTGTTCAGCTGATTGACTGATGATTGTACTCTGATTGGTTGATTAGATTCGATGGTTTAGGCGGTTTAAAGTTTAGAGTGTAGAATCCAAAAACCGGTGCTTGTGACTTGTCGGTTCGGTGATTCGGGGTGCCGGAGTGTCACTCAGACTCAATGAATGGACTCAAGGGTCGTAACTCGTTAGACCTGTAAACTGACGGATGGCGAAAGGTTCAGGGCGCCTTCGGTCCAGGAGGGCGGAGTAACAAAGAGGTCGTTGTGCACCTGACAATAATAAATGATTTGTTAAGTTTTTCAAACTATTAATTTGAAGTATGGAATTATTGAATTAAAGCCCTGAACCAACTTAGACTAGGCAGACCCGCAGACCTGAGCCATCGACCCTCGACATAACTGTCAGCAGTTGATCCCTGGATGACTAAATTTATAACACGGTTTAGGGTTTAGGGTTTAAATTAATGATTTTAATTACTAGAACAACTTATTGCATTCCAGTCTTGAATCAATCAGACCGAGCCGAGCTGGTGATTCCAGTCCAGGATTCCAGAATCTCTACGTCGAGTCTACTGTTCACTCACTATTAATTACTAATGACTGACAGAGTGTGAATAATTAATATTAATCAAAAAATCGAATCCTCAGTATGAAGTTCTGAAGTTTAGACTGTTTATCTGTTTTAGTAAAGCCCAATGATTGACATTTCTAATTAATTCACCGGGTTCTTTTAATAATTTATAAGTGAGTCTTGCAGCCCGACTATTAAATAGTAATTAAATACTGTCTCCTAACTATCATTAATTAATAAAACTTTGGTATCAAACTATTTTTAAATAACAATATGACTATGCATAATACTCTGTAATCATTCATACTACCACTGACTCACTATCACTGAGTCACTGTCACTGTCGTGTCAGCCCCCTAAGTTAAGTTTGGATTTAAAGTTTAGATGGTCAGGAGACCACGATGCAGTTCCAGGCGAACCGAGCGAGTGGTGGTGCCTGGTTTACAACGGTGCGGACGACCCTGCAACGTCTTCATGACAGGCAGGCGCTTGAAAGCTTCGGCGTCACGGTTTCTATGTCGGCACCCCCGCTTCTCCCTCAAGATCCAGATGCTTCTGAGCAATGGTTTTTGGGCGAGTGCAAAATGATTGAGAAGTACTGGCGAGTGCTGATTGAGATCTCATCAGCCCGCAGCTGGTCACAAATCCAGTTCAGCACCTGCCAGCCGAATTCGCTGGCAGTCGTTCTCTTGGAGGACAGGTCAGCTGCCCAGGCGGGCTTGGATGTGATCAAAGAGGTGTGGGATGCAGTGCTGGCAGCTGAACGCGCCGCAGCATCTGACAGCAAGACCCCTCCAGCAGATCGGGCAGCAATCTCCGGGCTACTACGGGATGTAGCCTGGAACCGATTACAAACTGCTCGTGAATCCTGGTTGGTGTGTGAGCAAGGAAAGTGGCTGGCAAGTGATGCCAGCATCCGGCTCCAAGCAGAGCACTTGTTTTCCGGTCCAGCGAATACAAAATGGGATCTGGAAGATCTCTTCGCGCACCTAGCATCCATCGCCCGCAGTTCCAATCTTCCAACTGCCATGAACAAGCCCCTCGCCTGCACTGGACCGGTTGTTGATGTGACAGTGGCAGGTCGTGATCTTTCAACATGTGAATCGAATTGAATCGAATGTCCGAGTCTACAAATTTGTTTATGTTGATAGTGTTACTATCCAATAATAATAACAATAACTTATGATTAGTGGCAATCATATATTATTAGACATCATTGTCATTGGAGTCATAACTTTATACACATGTCCAAAATCAAGACTCTAGTCTAATAATATTAAAATAATTTACTCTAGGACTTGGACTGGAGTCCTTCCGGATTCCGAACTGAGACCTGAACCAAGTTCTGATTCTGAGACCCTCTCAATCAAGTCAAGATACGATTACTAAGTTAGGTGAATGAAGTTTGTATTTTTGTTAGTAACTGTGTTATCTTATTATACCTCGTAATTCTAGGCATAGAAACTTAAGATTCATAATTGTCAAACTTTCTATGAACAGAGTAACTCTATTCTCATTCCTACCTCTGCCCCTTGGTACGGTACCACTGCTTGTTCTATTTCACGTAGTTCTGTTCTGGTCTGGACACTGATCATACGATTGTCACAGCTGCTACCTTAATAGTCGCAGCTGCTACCTTAAGAACTTAACAGTCATTAGTAATTAGTTAGTTAGGTTTCCCTGCCTAACTCTTATTGTTTGATAATTCCTGAAACACCAACCATCAGACAGAGTCAGACGACCTATTAATTAATAACTATTGATTATTGAACAATGTCAATGTGGTCTGACTGTCACTGTCAGAATGATAATGTGCAGCCTGGGACCTGGGACCCTAAGTTAACTCAGACCCAGACTCAGTCTTACTGTTACTTAAAGTAATTATTCCGTAACCCTTGACGCGGTCATAAACAGTTTCAAAACAAACTCGAAACCTTGAATCAGGAAGTAGCAACCGTGACACTAAGACTGAACTAAGGTGGAGTCGTTGGTTTTACTGCACCGGCCTGGAGAGAAGCACAGAATGGCCTGTGCTTCGGACGACGCTGAAACATCACACCGATCACGTGCAGTCTCAGAAGGACGAGCCTCAGCTTGCTACCTTGGCTGGCAAAGCATTCAAGTCCGGGAGTACCCGGGACCTCGACAAGGAGGTACGCAAAGGGCTGGTTAACATGAAACTGGAGTGTTCCAAGAAAGCCGGTACGGCGTCAAATCAGACTGCAGCGGCTGGGACGGCCCTGCTGAGACATTTGCACATGGATGGTCGAGGATATGCACCAATCAACCTCTCCTGGACAGGCCAGATTAGGATGCTATTTAATCTACAATGTCGGAACAATTGAAATTCATGAAGGGGTATAGACTAATAATAGCGTTACGGGATCGACTCTCGGATTTCGGTTTTAGTCGTCATTCTTCTTATTATTAGTTTCAGGGTATTTACTTAATTGGGAAGAAGTGCGAGTAAGCTGCATGAGGTTGCGCCTAAGGTCCAGGGGTTGCCGGTTGAATCAGAATAAGAATGACTTACCTCACTGCAAGCGCTTGGGTTTATTATTCTAGGTTAGTTAATTAAATTTTTCATTTCGGGGTTACGGTGTTACGGTCCGTCCTAAGCCAAACTGTTACAAATACATTGCTAAAAGACGTTGAAGCTATTAAAGGGCCATGCGCGGCAGTGGCCATAGTTACATTTCTGGTTTCATTACACTGACAATGACTTCATGTCTTGCCTGAGCAAGTGTTCAGACAACCTGTGCCTTATTATTATCGTAACCGAAAATCCCGATTGAACCTCTATCCTAAGTTAACTGCGATTGCTTCCAAGATCTGATATTATGATATGAGATCAGATTTAAGTGCCGAGCTGCTTGACCCGAAGTCAGTCCGGAGTCCGGGATCCTGGGCCGAATGTGTAATCCTACAGTAATAATATTATTCTAACAATAATAATTAATACAGTATGGGAAGAAGATCTTACCGTTTCAACAATATGACTTATGACATAGCCTAGCTATTAATAATAATAATACATTCATAATAAAATAAGCCGCAACTAAAGCTGACCTTCGACCGACAGTCAATCAACTCATTTTTCGTACGTAGTACCCCTGCCCTCAGATGAGATTTCCATCGGCCCACTCTGACTCTGACGAATCTACGAACATGAATCAAATGAATTACGTATATAATTATAACAGCACATGTTATGCTTAATGCCTTTAGCCTTAAGTCCCTTAAAGTTTTAACTTAGCCGTAGCTACTTTAGGTCCTTAGTTAACTCATATTAATAATAATAATAATAAAATACACAGATAGTGCTTGGGTTAGTAGGGCCCTTAACCTTAGACTCGTTTCTGAAGGAGTGTTCTTCACGAAGGGCAGTCTGTTTCAGAACAAGGACAGCAGCCAGACTGCAGTCTCAATGGGCTTTCGCAAGTACGGTGCACTGATGGCCCCGCTAACTGAACACCGTGTCGGGGACAAGGCCTTTGACATACAATGATGATATTAAGTAAATGAGAGTCACTGCATTATCTAATCATTGTCATCGTCATAAAATATTATTAAATGTTTAGAATTTGAGCACCGAGTCCTATAACATCATAAACATCATTAATCATCTTGCAGCGGCTGGGGCTGCAGAATCGTTCAGACACTTGGCAATGTTATTATTATCGAATTCTGTGATGTTTCAGTATAACAAAAAATAGTCACACACAACCCCCCGGGTTGATAGATGGAATAGCCATGTTTGTCCAGATTTGTGACATTTGTTTTCAAACCGTGGTTGGAGTGGAATCGTTGGGACTCATCGTGAATTGTTTTTTCGGTGAGAAATCAGTGAGACAGCTGCCAGTGGGTTCTGTGAGAAATGTTTGACCAATGGAATCCGGTTGCCTTGTGTCTGTGAGGGAAGCTGTGAGGAACCTGTGCGAAAGCTGTGAGGAATCTGTGGGAAACCGGTGACTGTCTGTGAGAAGCCCTGCAAAATCTTGAGAAACCAATCAATGAGTAGCCGCCCTAAAAGATCTTTGAGAAACCAATGAGAAGCCTGTGAGAAAGCTCGGTGAAACCTGTGAGAAAGCTGTGAGAAACCTGTGAGAAAGTTGTGAGAAACCTGTGAGACAATTATGTGAGAAACCTGTGAGAAAGGTGTGAGCAACCTGTGCAAAAGCTCTGAGAAGTCTGTGAGACATTTGTGAGAAAGTCGTGAGAAACCTGTGAGAAACATGGGAGAAACATGGGAAAACCTTTGAGAAACCTTTGAGAAACCTGTGAGAAAGCTGTGAGAAACCTATGAGAAAGCTGTGTGAAATCCATGGGAAAGCTGTGAAAATCTTTGATTTGAGTATTGAGAAAGCTATGACAAAGCTGTGAGAAGTTATGAGAAACCTGTTTGGGAAACCAGTGTGNCCTATGAGAAAGCTGTGTGAAATCCATGGGAAAGCTGTGAAAATCTTTGATTTGAGTATTGAGAAAGCTATGACAAAGCTGTGAGAAGTTATGAGAAACCTGTTTGGGAAACCAGTGTGAAGTCATGAGAGACCACAGTGAGAAACATAGGAAGACCTCTGAGAAAAGCTGTGAGAAACCTGTGAGAAACCTCTGTGACACCTGTGAGAAACCTGTGAGAAACCTGTGAGAAAGTTGTGAGAAACTTCTGAGAAGCCTCAGTGAAACCTGTGAGAAAGCTGTGAGAAACCTGTGAGAAAGTTGTGAGAAACCAGTGAGAAAGGTGTGAGNCCTATGAGAAAGCTGTGTGAAATCCATGGGAAAGCTGTGAAAATCTTTGATTTGAGTATTGAGAAAGCTATGACAAAGCTGTGAGAAGTTATGAGAAACCTGTTTGGGAAACCAGTGTGCAGTCATGAGAGACCACAGTGAGAAACATAGGAAGACCTCTGAGAAAAGCTGTGAGAAACCTGTGAGAAACCTCTGTGACACCTGTGAGAAACCTGTGAGAAAGTTGTGAGAAACTTCTGAGAAGCCTCAGTGAAACCTGTGAGAAAGCTGTGAGAAACCTGTGAGAAAGTTGTGAGAAACCAGTGAGAAAGGTGTGAGNACCTGTGAGAAACCTGTGAGAAAGTTGTGAGAAACTTCTGAGAAGCCTCAGTGAAACCTGTGAGAAAGCTGTGAGAAACCTGTGAGAAAGTTGTGAGAAACCAGTGAGAAAGGTGTGAGAAACCTGTGCAAAACCTGTGGGAAATCTAGGAGAAAGCTGTTTATGAGAGATCATGAATCATTCGGTGACAAACAAGCCATTTAAAACATGCATGTGGGACCCTCAAATGCCCTCAAACACAGCTTGCTCACAGATTTCTCATCCCCAGGGCTGGGCAGTCAGACAGGCGGCTCCTCACACAGGCCTGTCGAAACTCACAGATCCACTGCCAGATTAGATTTCTCACAAGGTTCTCACAGACATAAATATTTGACTTCACTCCAGTCATTTCAAGACCCGTGGGTCACAATGTTGGAAATCTGCTGGTCTGAATTTCCTAAATAGGAATGTATATGGGATTTCTGAATGGACTACTTACTATGCAAGTTGGCAAGTGTTGATTCTGAATGAGCTACTCCAATCATCGATCATATTGATCCTGGCAGTTGTCCATTAACCCATTCCAGTTGTAGATGTATTTTTCGGAGTATGTATGCTGCTGTTTTACAGGCTAGCCCTGATTCCTCAGGACCGCGCTTGTGCTGTTCGAATAATTTGGGGATCCTGCCTGTTGCTGCCAGTGTCGTTGTTTGAAATTCCTTTTATGAGGGATCGGAAGTCTGGGTCGGACAGTTTTGGCAGGTCTTCTTCAGTGTCGATGGTGAATCTGCAATGAAGACGCCGCTGTGGGTGTTCCAGACCAGCATCAAGGACCCTGTCTGGCTCAACTGCAAGAGCATTGTGTGCCACCCGCTTTCGACACCGACCGAGATGCGTGGCTACATGGTCGTGCTCGAGCAGGTCGGCCCTCCGATTGATCCCATCAAGGCCGCCCTGCAGAGTGGAGTTTTCCTCACGGCGCAGAATCTGAAGGCATTGCACACGGAATTTCGTTTCGTTCTTCCAAAGAAGGGCCAGGGCCACGGCAAAAACGGCTCCCTGACCAAACCGGACTACGCAAAGGCTTGCCTGTTGCACTTCTTTGGCAGTGAGATTGATGATTCAGAGCAAGCAAGGATGATGGATGCCTTGCTGGGCAAGAGCTGGGATCGGAATTTCCACAGCAGCCATCACTCCAGCAACATCCTGGCGGCGTTCAAGGCACTGGACCCAGTGGACAGGAGTGAATTTGTCAAGTTGGCAGCGGTGGCCGCTGACGAAGAAAAAATCAAGGAAGCACGCGCTGAGCGTGTAGAGCGGGCAGATGTGCAATCTGGGCACATGAGCCCCCAGCACGAGACTCCGCCGATCCTGCGGAGGTTGCTGCCGACTGGCACTTCGTTCCTATGTCGGTTCAATCGCCATCCGAAACAGATGCGCTACCAGGTCTACATTTTCGACAATGAGACTGGCTCTTCGGCTTGACAATTGATTCGATTCGTTTCAACAGGTTCGTTTCTGCAGTTGTTATTACTTATTCTTATCTGCTGCTACTGTACTCACTGACTNTACATTTTCGACAATGAGACTGGCTCTTCGGCTTGACAATTGATTCGATTCGTTTCAACAGGTTCGTTTCTGCAGTTGTTATTACTTATTCTTATCTGCTGCTACTGTACTCACTGACTCTGTTTACTAATTTACTGTTGGGTTTAATCATTATAATATAAATAATATACGTGGCGACCTTTAAATAATAATAACTGTACTTTAGATGTTGGCTCTGAATTCATTAATTGTTTATTATTTGACCGACTGNTTTACTGTTGGGTTTAATCATTATAATATAAATAATATACGTGGCGACCTTTAAATAATAATAACTGTACTTTAGATGTTGGCTCTGAATTCATTAATTGTTTATTATTTGACCGACTGTCGGTGGCAATGTAGTAATCAGTAATTTGGTTCTGAGTCGTTTCGATGACAGACAGTAAACAGACCAGTATCACAAACAGTACAGTATCGACTAAAACCCGGTGGTCGAAGCTTCGTCGTCGCTCATTCGTCAGAACAACTAAAGTAACTATGTCTGTCAAATTTCACATCAGATTTCACGTAAAATTTTAGTGTCAAGAATTTTAAATTTAGTGCAGTACTGAGACCCCACCCCGACCCTGCAACACTAATCTTAATCAGTAATAATAATAATAGCAGCAAGGCTCATCGAAGTCCCATGCTGCAAGATGGGAGGGCGTGCGGCGGCAACTCACCGAAGCCGAAGCATTGCAGGAGTGTGTCAGCTGGTGCTGGGACACAGTTGAGGATGACTACTTTGTTGCTGAGGAAGTTTTGCAGCGGAGGCCTGTCCGGTGTCCAGGGGCTATATGTTAAATAATTTAGTTAGTCAGTTAAGTTAGCTAGCGGGGTTTGATCTGGTTCTCACTGGCCACTGTCAGGGATTAATTGCCCATGACTATGTTAAATAATTTAGTTAGTCAGTTAAGTTAGCGGGGTTTGATCTGGTTCTCACTGGCCACTGTCAGGGATTAATTGCCCAAGACGACCCTCACCTGAGTCCTGGGCCCTGACCCTTGCCAACCATCTTAGAACTGATAATCCGGGCCTGGGACTAATGAGATGACATACTAAATAAGTTAATTCAGGCCTCAGGCAATTCTGAATGACAATGCAAAGAGTAAGTATGTGGCTGTCCTGATCACAAATGCTTAGGCAAAAGGCCCTCAAAGGCTTCACTTGCATCAGGGTCTGCACCCGATCCTCATTGCTCATTAAAATTTATAGTTCGTATAAATTTAATAAACTGTGAAGCATTAAACCCTAACCCAACCCTATGATTTAGGGTTTAGGGTTTAGGGTTTTAGGGTTTAGGATTTCTTTTCTGATTTCTTTCCTATTTCATCCTGGGACCATGGGAATCTGGGACCAAGGGCATGTATTTTATGTCAAACCGACGATCATTGAATTGTCATGTCATTGCTAACTCGATGATCCTAGTCCTAGTCCTAGTCNCCTATTTCATCCTGGGACCATGGGAATCTGGGACCAAGGGCATGTATTTTATGTCAAACCGACGATCATTGAATTGTCATGTCATTGCTAACTCGATGATCCTAGTCCTAGTCCTAGTCCTAGTCTTGACTCTAATGAATGGGTTGAATTTCAAACCAGACTTTCAAAAGTTGATATCCGAGTATTTCTCGACGAGTGAATGAGTCAATGGGACTCAACCCGACNTCCTAGTCCTAGTCCTAGTCTTGACTCTAATGAATGGGTTGAATTTCAAACCAGACTTTCAAAAGTTGATATCCGAGTATTTCTCGACGAGTGAATGAGTCAATGGGACTCAACCCGACTGAAGATTACCTACCCCGGGACCCTGACCCGTGCTAGTCTAGTGAATGACTGAATCCATTTCTGGAATCCTGAACTAATTATCGACCCAACTGAAGCAAACACACGCGTCTCTAGTTACCCTGCGACCTTGACCCTTGCTAGTCAGTTCCCACATTCTCGGACCCGGACCCTAACCCTGCCTAAGCGGTTCCATTTTATTCACAGTCTCTGACCCTGGGACCTGGTACACAGTTCCATCGAATCTTGAAGACTATTATGACTATTATTATCACTCAGAAGAAAACCCTGGGACCCTGGCTGTGCTGACGGATTCTCTCTTAACTCTTACCAACCAGAATCTTACTATTTAACTGACCCAGGCCAAACTTCCGGGACATCAAGGACGTGGTGGGCCTGTTCGATAAGACGACCGGGTTCCTGACCCCGCCTACTGGAGCCGAAGCTGCTTCACCGGCCCGTTCTGACAGTTCTGTGTTACGTGTCCGCCCCTTCAGCAAGAATGCCGATCCGCCCAAGCTGGTCAGGGCCGACTCAAGTGGACGCGCAGGTGAGCCGGCCAGCTCTTCAAGTGAACTTCCACGTGCCGATGCTGTGCCAGACAAAGGTAACCCTCCCGAAGTCAGAGCATCAAGAGCAGGAGTCAGGAGCAGAGGCGGCAGGGCGCGTGGCCGTGGCCGGACGGAGAAGGAGCACAGTCAGAATCCCAAGACGAAGGCTGCAACCACTAAAGCGAATGCCAAGGCAAGCCGCAAGAGGCGGAACTCCGACATGGATGACTGAGCAGTTCAGCGGGCTGTAAAAAAGGGGTCGGCAAAGCTGTGGATTCACGGCGGTGGTCCCCCCTGTGCCTTTGGTCTAGGAGTCTGAAGGTCGGAGTTTTTGGAAGTTTCACGTCAGCATTCAGGAGTTCGGAGTCCTACTTTAGAGATTTAGTGAGCAATGTCCAGGGCATTTAAGTGGCATGAGGCAGTCTGCTGGAATGCTACTAACCATCATTGTACATCAACTCTAAGTTCCCAGAGGAAGTGGGTCACCCCGAACGGGGTCACCCTAGGACCCCATGANAGGGCATTTAAGTGGCATGAGGCAGTCTGCTGGAATGCTACTAACCATCATTGTACATCAACTCTAAGTTCCCAGAGGAAGTGGGTCACCCCGAACGGGGTCACCCTAGGACCCCATGATTTATGAAAGCAGAGCAAGAAGAAACATTGCGCTTTCAAGAGACATGGGACATATGTAGCACAAAACCTAAAAGCCAGCAGCAAGAAGCTGAATGAAACTTCCACAAACCATTTTGACAAAAACATCGAGAGCTTTTAAAACCTTTTTTTGCAGCTTATGTAAATCCGGAGGACCGCTGTGATGTCTCGAGCTGCGGCACGGGCTGCCGACTGTGCCCGCTGGCCTTGGAGGCCGGAGCCAAATTCTAATTTCAAAGTCTAAACCCTACTTAAACCGCTTAAACCCCAATAAATCTTGAGTTCAGACGAGTTCCTTACAAAAATGGACAAAAATTCCTAAACCCTAAACCCAAAGCCCTGCTTCCAGAGCCAGCGGCTCTTTCCCAGAAGGTGCCAGGGAACGCGAAGGCTAGCCGTGTCGTACCTGCAAGCCGTCACCAGGTTTCAGGATTTGCCTAGCATGCTTATAGTAGGAGGCTTGTCTAAGGGTTTTTGAAGGGACATTTAGTGTTCAGGGGGATTGAAGGTTTCGTGTTGAGATTCAGCGGTGCGAGTTTGGAGCTCAGAGTAGTTAAGTTGAGGTCGTCGTCTCAGGCTGGTTTGGCATTTGCCAGAGAGATGCGGGGGGCGATTTGGGGTGCTTCAGCGGCGGAAAGAGAAAGTGGCAGGGTTACGGGGGTTAGGGTCCTGCTTTTCCACCAGGAGAAAAGTTCTCTCGTGCATCGGGATACTTTCAAAAGGATGGTCTATGGAGTTCTTAAGGTTTTGTGTTTTCTTGGCTTGAGGTCCCTTTCTTCTTGGGCTAAGGGTTAGGGCTGGAACCCCATGGTTTGGGTTTAGGGTTTAGGGTTNCAAAAGGATGGTCTATGGAGTTCTTAAGGTTTTGTGTTTTCTTGGCTTGAGGTCCCTTTCTTCTTGGGCTAAGGGTTAGGGCTGGAACCCCATGGTTTGGGTTTAGGGTTTAGGGTTTAGGGTTTGGGTTTAGGGATTAGGGTTTAGGATTTAGGGTTCAGGGGTTCGTCAGTCAGGAGTTGTCATTTCTGGCTAGGCGTGAGTGAAGGGGCACAACAAGTAGCGCTTTGGTTAAGAACTTGTGCTTTCGGCCTTCGTAGTTTTTTTTTGTGCGCTTCCCAGGTCCTGTGCCCATCCGGGCCTTCAGACTTGCGATTCTCGGTCGCACTTGTTCCCTGTAAGTGTTCCTATAAACTTTTCCCTAAAGGTTCCTATCCTATCCTATCCTATAAAGGCTCCAAGAAGGTTCCCGCAGTTTTGGAAAAGGTTTTTGACAGTTGGAGGGGGATTTCAGGCGAAGTCGGCTTGAGGCTCTGTTGTCGGGTTACTGTAAAGTTGCGAAAAGAAGAGTGACTGAAAGGTTACCTTGAGGTTTTAGAAGTGTTAGCCCTCACTACAGCATCAGAAGGCTAGGCCAAGCCATCCTGGTCGATGGCACTTTAAGTCTAGCCTTTTTGCACTAAGCCCTAAAGCCCCAGACCCTGTAAACCCTAAACCCTGAANTGGCGTGTGGCCGGAGACTCTTCAAGAATTCTGCTCCCAAACCTAAAGCGTAGACCCCCAAGCTGAAACCCCACCCAGATTGTTGTAGCGAATTCTACTTACTTGCAAGCTTTGTGCAGACGCCAGTCCGTCAGAAACGGCAACCCTAACGTGTCCGAAACCCCAAGCCAGCTGCCTCAACCCTCAACCTTCAACCTGACCTGAAGCTTATGTAAATCTTAAGTTTTGCTAGCTCAAGGGTGTGGCTCAACGACACCTTCTGGATACCGGCGGATGTAGACCGCTACCTCGCGGTGGAGTACGGCCCGACCTGGTATGAGTTCAGCGATGCGCTGGTCCCGATGTGTCTTGGGAAGCACGAGTCCGCAACCAAAACCTCAGAGCCCTAAGCCTTCTACAGTTGAGGATTTAGGGTTTATGCTTCGAAGGTGAAGGGTTTCGGGATGCCTTGGAGGCAGTTCAGAGAGACCGCGTATCCCAAGCCTGGGAACGCCTAAGTATCCCTACTAAGCCCCAGCCCCGCTGAGACTAAAAACGCCCTAAGCCCTAAGCCCTCAGCCACCGCACCCCCCAAAGTCCGATACCAAAAACCCGGCCTTTACTTAGAGTCTAAACCCTAAACTCTCCTGCAGAGTCCGAGTTGCGAGAGCCCAGAGCTGGGGTGTTCTAGAAGATGGAGAACCCCTGACTGGGCCTCCTGTTGCTAAAGTAAGAATCCTATCCTGTGGGCTTTAATGTGTTTGCCCTTAATAGAGGAGCCTGAATAATGACCAATATTGTTCAGTAGGCTTCCTTACTTCTACACTAGTTTATCCTAAAGAGCCTTAGACTAGCTTGACCCAGACCCCCGGGAGGATCCAGAAAGTAGATCCCCTAATTTGGGGCCCTATACTACTAAGAGTACTTTATAGGAGCCACCATTAAGGGATGTACTTTTTGGATCCTCCCGGGGGTCCTGGGAATGATAGGGGTCGCAGAGGCCGAGCGACGCCGCACTCGCCGAGCGTGTTCGCGAGAAGCAACCCGGCTAAAGTCTTAAAGTCCTAAACCCCTACACCCTAAACCTTCACAAACCCTAAACCCCTAAACCCTAAACCCTTTTATCAGGGGTTAGATGAGGGTTTAGGGAGTGTACAAGGATTTAGATGATAGATGATCTTCAAGGTTGGGCTTTTGATGAGAGGTTTCCGGTTGACGGTTTAGGGTGATCGGGTTTTCACGAGGCGTTAATTAAAGAAGTTCTTTTACATGGGTGCTGTAGGGCTTTACAGGGCTCAGGGGTTTTGGGTCTGGTGGTTGTGAGCTTGACACATTAAGGTGGCTTGCTTGTGTTTTAGTCTGTGGGGCGGGGAGGGGAGGAAGAAAGAATCAGGGGGAGTCTTTCTCTTTCTGTTGCATTTGGGCTTTGAGGTTTGTTGGTGAGCTTTGGGGCTCATGGGGTTGGGGCCGCGACGGGGTTCCGAGGAGTTGATGGATTCTTGGCAGGCGTAGACGGGTATGTCTCTCTGGTTGTGATTGTAGGAGTAGTATCCTGTGCTTCTTTTTTGTGGTCGGTGGTGTCAGGTTGCCCAGAACACAATCCGAGACCTTTAGCCCTAGACGAACGCAGTAGCAGCTCCTGTTTGCGGAAAGCTCCCAGCAACTGAGACGGGGCTTAGAAAACCGGAGAAGGCTTCTCTTGATCCCATGGGTTCTCTTTTCAGGCTTTAGGGCATTTAGCGACTGAGGCACAATGCAGATATGCTGATGTTGAAAGCCCAGGAATTCGCTTAGCTTTGGCGCAGCTTAGGTGACTCCGGCCAGGATCTTGGCTCACAGTGTGAAAACGCACTACAAGGTTATGTTTCTTTTCGGAACATGTGAGAGGGAATGTCAAAGGATAGAGGGTTTGTAGAGGGTTTGGAGAGCCTTCAAAAGCTCACCCTTCCGGTATGCGATGCCATAGGAACACCGGCCGCATTTTCGGCGCCCGGCCCCAGGTGCGGGCACGCCGCATCACGAGCAGAGCAACCCTGCTGGCAGATGTGCGGGACAGGTCAAAGAGAGAGGCACGAGGGGAAGCAATAGAGGAGCAGAGAGAATGGTTTTAAATAATTCAAATAATTAAAATAATTGAAATAATTAAAATAATTAAAATCACCGTCTTTTAATTATTTTAAT
>BGNK01004065.1:24732-36263 GCA_003297005.1 Symbiodinium sp. clade A Y106
CCACAGGCTGCCAGTTCGGGTCCCAGCGTCCGGAGTTTCACCGGGGCTCTGCAGGCCTGCGCACAAGGCAGCAACTGGCAAATCGCTCTGAGCCTGCTGGAGCACATGGCGGCACGGCAGTTGGCCCCGGACAAGCGGTGCTTCGACATCGCGTTGCGTGCGCACCGGCAGGCGCAAAAAGGAACACTCAGCCAATGTCGCAGGCTGTTGGGCCGGTTGGTGGCATGATACGGATGTCGTTGATGGCGGTCCCGAACATCATGACATGTGTTGATAAGGTCCCTACAACTTCTAACCGGATTGGGCTGCATTGGTACGAAAAGCAGGTTAAACCCTGTAGTCCAAACCCGAAATCTCTCCCGAACCTATGGACGCATGCCTCGGCTGGAAAGTCCGAGTGTGAGCGCCGAAGCCTACTGTTTCTTCCCTGAACCCTCAACGTTCCTAAACCCTACCATGGATTTCCCAGCTGGCAGGTACGCAGAAGCTGGTGGAGACAGCCAGTTGGGAGAAGCAGCTGGCTCCGATTTGCGTTGTTTTTGGGGTTTTGGGNATTTCCCAGCTGGCAGGTACGCAGAAGCTGGTGGAGACAGCCAGTTGGGAGAAGCAGCTGGCTCCGATTTGCGTTGTTTTTGGGGTTTTGGGCGGTTGGGAGGGTTTAGGGTTTAGGGGGTGGTTTAGGGTTGCAGCCAGCGGCTAATACATCGACCTCCAGGTAAGTACTTCTAGCCATAGTAGCCTTGGTTTTGGCCGGAACCAAACCGATGCTAAACCTGACAAACTTCAAGTGGACCTGCCGCAGTAGCTGTAGCCGCAACAGCAGAAGACAGGACTATGATCATCACAGTGACAAGGCGGGACATCACCAAAAGCAGCCGCAGCAACAACAACATGAACAGCATCACCATCATCACCATCGTCATCATCATCACCATGATCAACATGATAACGATGATCATCGTGATCATCACGATAACGAATGATCATCATGATCATGATGATGATGATGATCATCATCATCATCATCACCCGCATCTCTTCCAAGAGCAGAGGGACTAATGCTCTTAACCGCAATAAGAACATGGATGCCAGAAGGAGCTTGAGGGGTAACACTCGTGTCGTGGAGGAAGTGATGATGAACATAATATCCTTCAGGAGGATTGGGGTTTTCGATTGATGGTGAGGATGCCCTAATGACCTAATGTGATCACACGGTAATTAGGAGGAGGATAGGGCTGGTGTTGATTGTGGTGGTTGTCTCGGTGTTGGGTACTGGCGAGAATAAGGGAATGGACTGACGCACAGCGAAGGTTTTGTCGGGTTTGAGAGCGCGTCGCCCTCATTTCTGGACGCCCAGTATGTCGGGTGTAACTCGACATGACAGTTTTTCGTTGAAACTCCGTAACTCTGAACGACGAGTGAAGTATTGAACGAACGGTTGAACGAAAGTGCAAGGGAATAGAGCGGAAGGCAGGACACTGAAATGCCATGAAATGAAATGCCGAGAAACGGACTGAAACTGACTGGAATGGANACGAGTGAAGTATTGAACGAACGGTTGAACGAAAGTGCAAGGGAATAGAGCGGAAGGCAGGACACTGAAATGCCATGAAATGAAATGCCGAGAAACGGACTGAAACTGACTGGAATGGAACGGAATAGGAAATCATGAGATGAAATTGAGTGCGAAGTCATAGAGGAGGACCTGACTCACCAACTTGTCAGGTCTCAGCAGGCAAGTTGAAAGCCCGAAGGCACTGAGCCTTCCTGCCTCAACCCTTAAACTCGAAAGGTGCTGCCCTGCATCATGGACTTCTTTGGTAGAGTGAAGACGGTAGCTACATCTCCCAGCGGCTATCCACTAAAGTACCTGCGCGCTGAACTTCAGAGTCGGACCGCCTTCTGCCTAATTCCGAGTCCCCAAACCCCAAACTGACTCACAAAAACACCGATGATTTGTGTGATGTAGGGTTTAGGGTTTAGGGTTTAGGGAATGTTCAGTGAAATCTGCTGGACAAGCCTGCTCTAATCATCACACGCCTTCTGTTGCATGTGGTGCAAACCTAAACCCTTCGTTTAAGCCTTTGATGAACCCGGAGCGGAACCCTGCCTCAACACCCTAAACTTTAAACCCCTAAACCCCTAAACCCTAACCCCCCCCCCAAACCTTCAAAGCCCAATCCTAGTCCTAGGATCGCAGCGGCCGTCGGATCTGAGTTGGAGTTGTGGCAGCGGTACTTCCCCGAAGTCAGGCGAGATCTCCCGCTGTCCCGAGAGTAGGGCCTTCGTCATGAGCATGACGAGGACGTCAGAACAAGGATCGGGGGTAGTCGCAGTCGTAGTGGTAATTTGGTCGTAGTCGTCCGTTGTCGGTCGTAGCAGTCGTAGTAGTAGTAGTAGTAGTAGTAGTAGTAGTAGTAGTAGTAGTTGCAGTAGCAGTAGCAGGAGCAGGAGCAGGAGCAGCAGGAGTAGCAGCGTAGCGGTAAAAGCGTGTTTAGGGTTCGGGAACCCTACGTTCTAGGCAACCATGCAAGCTCACAGACGGAAGGCCAAGCACATCGGTGGGCTCCCTGTGGCAACAGAAGCCGGAGCCCGACCGGGCTTTGTGGGACCTCGTTCGGGGGCCAGCCTCTCGGCAGTATAGAAACCCCAAAGTCAAGTATATAGAAACCCCTGATTTAAGTTTATAGAAACCCCAGAAGATGAACTATATAGAGACCCCAAAGTTAAGTGAACAGAAACCCCGGAAAGTTATATTATAGAAACCCCTAAGTTAACGTATACAGAAACCCCAACGTTAAGTATATAGAAACCCGCAAATAAAGTTTATAGAAGCCCCAAAGTTAAGTTTCCAGAAACGGCTATAGAAACCCCAAAGTTAAGAGCAGCCGGAAGCTGCCAGGTTGCTGCGGAGCAGAACCTCTCACATGGATCGACGAGCGCAGCTCTCTTGGAAAGATGGCTGAAGGTTTGGGGAGTTTGGGTGCGGCGACTATAGCTAACATAACGAAAACGAGCACACAACGGCTTCTACAACGAGAACTACGGCTACCTCTGCCACGCCCACGACTACTCCTGCTTCAGTACTGCCACTGCCACTGCTACCTCTATGGCTGCGGCTGCGGCTATGGCTATGGCTACTGCTACTGCTGCTACTGCTGCTACTGCTCCTGTTGCTGCGACGAATGATGATGATCATGTTGAGCTTTCAGGTCATGACAATGTCAGGTATGTCTCGAAATCCGGCGTTTGACAACCTTGAGCACAGAGGCACGGCTATGTTCGGATCGTATGAATGGGCTGTGCGAAATCGAGAAGGCCTCTTCAAAATTCTCACCTCTGAGCTTGCATATCTCGACCCGCAACTCCTCAACTATCATAGTCACGAGGCCTATGGCTGTGCTTCTTTTTCAGGGGCCCCAAGGGCCCCAAGGGTTCATGGTGTTTCCGTTTTTTCCATGTGCAAGACCTCAGGCCCGGCACTTCTTGACTTCTACACCCCATTCTGTAAATTCGCACCAGTCTGTGAGGGCTTGGACTTGGGGCTTCGGGCTACACAAGGCATAAGGCTTAAGAAGGACTTTAGAGGGACCGCAGAAAACGGGAAGTGTTGTTAGGTGGAGGTAGAGCCAAACTTAAATCATTCAGTGCACCCTGCGTGCCAAACCGCAAAGGTCTACATGCTTTCTTGTGGCCGCAAAACCGAACCCCTGCTTTTCGGTGTCTGCTTTCACATGTCATCGTACTTGTAGCAAGCCTGGTGTAGTTGGACCTGTCGCCTGAATCCGTGCTTGCCTTGTGCGGGTGTGTGAGTCGAAACCCTACATTCTAAATCCTAAACCCTAAACTTGACATTGTAAGCAGTAAACCATAACAAGACCCTAAACTAAACCTGAAAGGCGAAACCCGAAACCGTAAGCCCCGAGACTCGAGACCGTACATAGAGCCGTAAGTAGAGCTCAAACCCTGAAGCCGCGTATACGAGCCTCTTGATTGTCCTTCGTCAACATCGTTCCACACCCCTCTAGAGACGTGCTACAACCTTGCACCCCGCAACAACCTAAGGCCCGTCCCAGTCTGTAACCCCTTAACCCTTACTAACGCTAGAACCCTTACCCCAACCCTCAGCTTGATTGTGCTGCCAAAAAATCCTTAACACCCATCTAACAGCCTCAATCCCTAGCGCACTTGATTAGCCAAAGTGCTGATGAGACAGCCCGGTCCTGGAAGGAACTCAGGGCATCAGACGACTATCGACCGTGCCCTGCGGGCTTCATGCCAAGTAGGAGGCAAAAAAACCACGAAACGCGAACATACTATGGGGGCCTTAATAATTAGAATCGGGTTTTGGGGCTCATTTTACTATAAGTATAATAAGCAAAACAGTATAGGTAATTATTCTCTAATAATTAAGGCCCCTACATTACCTTGAAGCCGCGCTCCGGCCCTGAACCTCAGTGCCCCAGGTTTGGCTGGTGGTGGGCGGGCTTCTTCTGGCAGCTCTTGGTCTTTGCCGTGAGCAGCCGTTTTTGCTTGCACCCTAAGGTCTTTCCAGCGGTCTTTGAGGGTTTCATAAGGCTTAGGGTTTAGGGTTTAGGGCTTAGGGTCTAGCCATTACTAGGAAGGCTTAGGATTACAGATTGGGGTTTGGGCCTTGGGCTTTGGGATGAAGGTTTAGGGTTCAGGCTGGGTCCACTTAGCGTTTGGGGCCGATGGGACATCACAACTAGATTAAGGTCGAAGTGTTCGTAATTAAGACTACACTTCCTTTGGGTTCCTGAAAATATATCTAAAGCACAACTTGCGCCAAAATCCTTATTCCAGGGACTACGGCTCCTATATTTGGGTTTTTGAAAATAAGGCTTCGGGTTTAGGATTAGGGTCTGGCTCGGCTTTGACTAAACCCTAGACCCTAGTCGCCAAAAGCCTTAAAAACTTCCCGAACCGCCTCAGCACATCTAAAGCAATTGTAAGAGTCTAAAGCTCCAACAACTCCTGATAAAGCAGACCTTCAAGACTCCACCGTACCAAGGCCTCGCTCCTCCTCCGCGAGGCTCCGGTGTCTCTGGCTCTGCCAACTCCGGGTGCTTACGGGGCGCCGCCGGTGGCATGGCTGCCGAGTGTTTTAAGGGGCCATGGGGGGCAAAAGCCCTAAACCGCAAGCCTTAACAAAAACGCCATAAACCCTATACTTTACCTGGACACCAAAGAACCTACCTTTTTAGGGTTCCTTACTATGAATTCTTTATATAAGTCCTTAAAAAGGTAGGTAATTTGGGGTTAAGGTAGGGGGTTCAGATTTTGGGTGCGGGAACAGACCTGAAACCCCGCAGTCGAAGTGGATGAAGGGTTCTCAAAACAGCAGGAGTGGTGTCGGGAAAAGCTTGTGTGGTTGACCCTAAACCCTAAACCCAACATGGGAGCCTTAGAGTCAGAACAGAGTTCTGTGGCCTTTCGGAGTGTATGTATATGCTCGCAATGTAGATGCTTTAATGATTGGAATAGGGTTTTGGGGGTTCCTTGTAGAAATAAAGTATAACGTACCCCCAAACCCTATTCTAAGTATTAAGGCCCCTACAATACCACATGGACTTGAGGTTCGCAGGCCGCGGAGCCACAGCCCAAGCTGGTCCTTAGGTCTCTGGGCCTTGGGGCGTTAAGGTAGTTCAGAGTTTACCAACACCCCCAAACTCCAAACTCCCCAACACTGCCAACACCCCTTAAATCCGTAACCCCCTCAGCCCCCAAGTTCTAAACCCCAAACCCCTCAGCCCCCAAGTTCTAAACCCCCAGACCCCTCAGCCCCCAAGTTCTAAACCCCAAACCCTCAGCCCCCAAGTTCTAAACCCCAAACCCCTCAAGCCCTAAGTAGCCGTTAGCCCAGGTCTTGGCCTTTGGACTCTACTGCTTCCTGCCGCCTGCTGTTGTTGGTCGGTGTTGCGTTTAGGATTTAGGGTTTAGGGTTCAGGGTTGAGAGTTCAGGGTTTATGGTTCAGGGTTCGGGGGTTTTTGGTTTAGGGTTTAGGGTTCAGGGTTTAGGTTTTAAGGGTTTGCCTCGAATCCAAATCGCTTCAGCCCTAAATCAATCTCCAAAGCCGTGCACCCGATGCCATAACCCCCACACACACGTCCATTAACCGCCAGAAAGGATCCTAAATCTGAAAACCCGGAGCGCGTTTGTAGGTTGTGGAGAATAAGTGCAGCTTGATGAGTGATAGAAATGATTGATGGCAAAATGTAGCAGCATACCATTTCGAATTGATGAAGTATAGCCAGGCGGTTATTGCTTTGCGAATACGACTTGTGCAGAACACTCAACCTTAAGCCTGCATGCCGCCGGCAGAGTAGCGCTCGTTCTTAGTAAGCCTTGCTACTAAACCCTAATCTCACCATTTGCGCCCCTACATACATCCGCCAGAGGTGGTGCGTCCGAGCCCTCCTCCAGCGCGCTGCTTGCGAGGATGGTGCTAACCACTCTCCGCTCGCCTGCTCTCTGGAGCCTCGGTTTTAGGGTTTTGAAGAGTCTGAGGGTTTGGTGGAATTGGGGCTTAATGCTTGAGGTTTAGGGTTTAGGGTTTGGGGGTGAAGGTTGTTTGGGGTTTAGGGTTTGAAGGTTGTTTGAGGTTTAGGGTTTAGGGTTTGGGAGGTGAAGGTTTGAGGTTTAGGGGTTTAGGGTTTAGTGCATACCTTTACGATCATTACGGCATCTATGTGCGGAAGGACATAAGGCTCTAAACCCCGGTGGTCAGAGAAAAGCCTTCATAGCCAGATCTTCAGCGTGCCTCCAACTGTACTAGGGTTTAGGGTTCGGGTTCTGGGGTTTAGGGAAAGTCAGACGTCCGGCGCCAGCCCGTGACTCAAAAAGGGCACTTTCCCGGCCGACTTCCCAAGCCCGGGTGCAAAAAGGGTTTAGGGCCGGGTCGAGTCTTTACAGGGTTCAAGGTTCAGGGCAGGCAGTGCCAATGGTTTCGTTGAGTAAGATCAGCGGCAAGAGCAGTTTGTGTTCAGAGTGCAGGGGCAAGTATTAGAGTTAGAATACAGCACCGGGGTGACCAGAGAAGGAGCTCAGAACGACGAGAAGCGCAACCATCATCACCAGAGGGAAGCTCTGAACAATTGCAAGACCAACCGGAGCAGGACTGCAGTCTCTTTCAGCCCAAACAAGCCGAAAGTGAGTTCTTTCAAAGTCATCCTGGAGCCCCAAGCTTTACAGGAAAGCGCCAGAGAAAGCAAGAGCCAACAGCGAAGGCCGTGGCCTTGCTGCAGTGCTGCACGTCTGCAGGCGTCGGTGGCGTCGGAACAGGTTTTAGTGGGGCGTTTTTGACTACTGCTTCTTCTTGGTTTGAAGCCCTGTCTTTTGCTACGAGTGTGCCCTCTTATTGAACGTGCGATCAGCATCATGTTTAGACTTGCTTGCCTTGAGCCCTAAGGTGTACGGTTTGGGGTTTAGGGTTTAAGGATGTTTTCAGGTTTGGGGTGTAGGGTTTGGGGTTTAGGGTTTGGGGTTGAAGGTTAAGCCCTGGATCCTGATTCTATCCCATGGTTTGCGGTCAACTACTGCCCTGCTATCAGTTTCACCGCGGTGGTATCCCCACGGATCTCGGTCAACCTCTTTGTCTTTGTGCCGATGTTTGCTACAATATAGAACCCATATAGCCCTCCTCCCCCAAAGCCCTAAACCCTACACTCCAAAAACTTAAGCCCACTCTACGCACCCTTAACAACGTGGCGCTCATGCAGCCCCCCGAAATGCCCCATAAAACCACCCCTCACCATGCTACTATAGGGGCCTTAGTCATTACCTATACTCTTTTGGGGGTTCCTTCTTATAATTTTCGTAGAATATTCTAATTAAGGCCCCGATACTATATCACCCTTATGGATCCCCCACGGCAACCTCCACAGAACCCCTCAAAGAAACCCCCAACCCCCCACACCACGGTGCCCCCCACAGATTTGCCAGAAAACCTAGCACCAGGCCCCAGAGCCCAAAATTGCTGCTGGGTGGAACGGAAGGCCTCCTCCCGGCGATCCGTGCCGTCGGCGGTGCCAAGAGCTTCCGGCAGACTTGGTGCCCTCCTGCATCGCCTTTTTCCCAGGTTTGTGGCTTTGGGGGTTGAGGGCTTGGAGCTTGGGAGGTTTAAAAAAGTTCAGGCTTTAGGGTTAGGGTCTTTAGGGTTTGGGGTTTGGGTCTTTAGGGTTTCGGGTTCGGGGCTGAGGCGGAGTTGAGGACTCATTTTTGTCTTTTGTTTTCGGTGGCGGGGCTTTGGGTTGGAGGAAGTCGAAGCCCTGAGCCCGACAAGAAGGTCTCAAGGTTTGGGTGTTTATGGTTGGCTTGGAGTTCGAAAAAGTTCAGGGTTTTGGGTTTGAAAGGTTTGAATAGGGTTTAGGTTTAGGCGCTATCTCAAGACGGAAGTTTGGCTCAGGTTCTGGGAACCGACTCTTGATAGGGTGCTTGCTAACAGTGTCGCTCAGGTTTGTGCCATGAAGGGCGCTGAGCTTGCGGTAATGCACCAGTTTATGTCTTAGAGGCTGGGGGTCTAGGGTTTTCCAAACGCTGTCGGCAGTCATGACCTCCACCGACGTCTAAACCGCGAAACCAATGAATCCGAAACCCTTGCGCCCTACCGACCCAGTGTCAGTGAACCCCGTGACCTGCTCCAAACCTGTCATCCCCTTTGAACGCCAAACCCTCCGCACTTGGAGCCATAATCTCCGAATCCGTCAACCCCGAACCCTAGGCCGCAACGAAGCCAAATCCGAAATCCACAGGTACAGCCGGCCAGCAGGAGTTCCGGTGTGGCAGCTAACCGTGGCGGCAGGAAACCGGCTTCCCCGGGATCCAAGCTTTGAGGTTTGCAGTGTCGGGGTCTGGGGGTCTGTTGGCGGTTGGGATTTCGTGTTTAGCGTTTGGGGTTCGCTCCAGGGCTTTGGGATTCAGAGTCGGGGTTATATTCTTTTTGGTGTTGTGATTATTACTATAGGAGTATTCTGATCATATTGCGGATCTTTACGCTTTTTACAGAAGCTGTTCAGGCTGGAAGGTACCCAGCATCTGGGCTTAGTCGCTGGGTTTTGGGGCTTGGGCCGCAGGGATGCGCCCAGCTCGGCGGAGCCTTGGAGCCTCCCCGCTGCATTTACCCAGGAGCGGTCCGACGGCGTCCTTGCTGTCCAATTCGTGGGTAGTTATAAGGGTTCCTTTAAGGGTCCCTTAAAAGGGATCTATAGGGATTCTATAAGGGTATAGGGTAGGCAGCCCACTCTAGGGTGGTGCTTCTAACTGGGCCCTGCTTTTGTCTGGTAGGTTCTTCGAGCCTGCCACCTAAGCACGAGCTCAAAACCTTGAATCTTGTGCTTTACGACTCTCAAGCCCTGCAATCTTAAACCTTGCTGTAAAACCTTGGAAAACCCTTTCTGAACCCGAGTTCTGTGGAGCTCTATCCCCCAACCTTTTATTTTCCGGGCAGGAGCCGTTCATTCTGCGCGCGTTTGGCTCTCCTTCGTCAGCCTCAGCACACCGGCTGTAAGGTTTTTTTAGCATTCGGAGGTAGGTTTGGAGTTAAGGCTTAGGGTTATGGGGAACAGAAGAGGGACGTCTGGGTTTTCGGAGTTTAGGGTTTACGTTTGGGGTTCTTGAATCGGGATGTAGCTTCAGAGTTTGGGTTCGAGGCTCTGGGGCTCGGGTTGCAGGATTTCGCTGTAACATAGAGTGTCATGGAGGTTTGGCAAGTGTTGTTCTTAAGGTTTGTTGCGGCGTTGAATGCTGTTTCTTTTTAAAGCCTGGTTTGATGGGGGTTGGGGGCACTCCACAGATTTTATGCGGACAAATACAATCTTGGAAGGCTTTGAGGGGTTGGATGTGGGCGTCGGAACAATCAGGAATTAGTCGTTTCGTCACGCTATCATGTACCCCAAAACGTTATTTAACTACTTAAGACTCCCTTGGTTTCGAGAGTGCTAGGAAAAAAGGAGCGTTAGGAGATTACCCTAAACCCTAAACCCTGATTGTCAGTTGCTAGTGCCGACCAGTCAAAGCACTTCGAACCCGAGACCTCGTCTGGCTTGTCCGAGTTGCGAGAGCGTAGACCCTAAACCCGAAACACCCTAAACCAAACCCTAAACCCTAAACCCTGTAAGGCCAGTCCTTCCAGAGAGGTGGCCATTAGTGCCCTCGGGCCCCACGCCAAAACCTGTGCGTACTGGTGAACCTGCATATGGATCTGAGCCAGCTTTCCTGCATGCTACCTTGCCTCCTGAAGTACGGAGCCGCCTGAGATAGCCTCTTTTCACTGCATGGAACTTCCATAGTTTGGTAGGTTTGAGAGTTTACTTGAATTTCAGTTTCGGTTAGAGTGAGCTTTGGGTCTTTGGTACGAATGTGCACATCGCAGAAACTTCCTTGCCTTGTACAGAGTGGAACTGATGAGTGAGATAATTGTCCGATACGGCATCATCGATGGCACTACCTTTTTCGTTGTGAGCTGTTTTCGACTCGTACCGTTTCGGGACCGCTTACTCTAGAGCTCAAGGCGGCTTTGGTCTCTCTTTCGGGAATCTCGAGTTGGTGTCCTGAGTGGCCTTACCTTCTGCTTGGTTGCTTGCAAAGTGTTCTGACTCGAGTGCACCGAGCTAGCTTGTCGACGCGCACCAAGAACCTCGTCTGGCTTGTCCGAGTTGCGAGAACGTAAACCCTGAACCCTAAACCCTAAACACCCTAAACCCTAAACACCCTAAGCACCCTAAAGTCTGCAGGTTTCTATTGTTGGGAACGCAGAACCCAGAGCCGAGGCTTCTTGGACCCACTCTCCTTCGTCCTGCTGGCGGCCTTTCAGGCCCTGGGCTCAAACACGCCTCCTGAAACCCAGGCAGCTGTAGCGGTAGTTGTGGTAGTAGTAGTAGTAGTAGTTGTAGTTGTAGTTGTAGTTGTTGCTCTTGTTGTAGCCGCCACGGATCACAGAAGGCAGTGTAGCTGTGCTAAACAGGCCAGGGGTGCAAACTCTAGAGGCTCGCAACAAGTTCCTGAAGCGTAAAGGTTGTCCGACCGACTGAGCCATATTGCGTGCGCCCCAGCCTAGAGCCTCTGTGGTCGGCCGGGTCCCAATTCCCGGGCCTCGCGGCTAACGTCGCACAAGACAGCAACGAGGTAANAAAGGTTGTCCGACCGACTGAGCCATATTGCGTGCGCCCCAGCCTAGAGCCTCTGTGGTCGGCCGGGTCCCAATTCCCGGGCCTCGCGGCTAACGTCGCACAAGACAGCAACGAGGTAAGCGGTAGGGTTTCCACCAGTCCGCGCGGTGGAAGGAGCAGTACTTGGGTCACTCCTGGTGTTGCGAAACTAGCGGATGGCGCGCCGACTGTGCCTCAGTGTTTTTCTCCCGCCGAAGCTCTTTTGTTTACAAGAGGACCTGCAGTACGAAGCAAACCAAGGAGCAGTTCCAGTCGTCAGTTGGCCGTCTTCTGAACTTGGGTGCCTGACAGGAAGCTGTCGAGACGAGGCCTCGTTCCTTGCCTGTCTTCGACTTTTCCACTTC
>BGNK01004065.1:36428-47506 GCA_003297005.1 Symbiodinium sp. clade A Y106
TACACCTTTTTCCAAAGGCAGAGTAGACTGCCGCCGACTGCGACAAAGACAGTGCGATCGAACTCCTCCGCTATCGTTGAGAACCTTTTGCGCAGCACCGCTTCTAAGTTGCCAGCGCCAGGAACAAGTCGAACTGACGGCCTTTGCGCTCTGACGACGAACCATCCTTACGGCCCATCGCTGGTAGTCGGGAGTTAACTAGTGTGGGACGCCACTAGACGGGAACTCTGGGAGACGGCTCTTCTGAGTACGACCCGCCGGCTGCCAGTTCGTGAGTATTGGACGCAATGACTCACACTGAGGGTGACGGAGGTTAGNTGGGAGACGGCTCTTCTGAGTACGACCCGCCGGCTGCCAGTTCGTGAGTATTGGACGCAATGACTCACACTGAGGGTGACGGAGGTTAGATGACCAAGATCAGTGAGCCTAGCTGTCACGTGAGGAAGCGTCAGGAATTGCCGGGCAACGCCTGTGCAACAACGAGGGCACCGCCCTAGGGAATTGATGGCAAAGTCCAGCGACCTGTCTCCTTGTAGCAAGTGCTCAAAGAGCTGCTGCTGCACTGTACAGTATGCGGTGACACTCTTTTCCCCTAGGCCCTACTTTTCGTTAGTTTCTTGCTAAGGCTCCTTTTTTCCTTCTCTGAGGATGTCGGCAGGTCAGCTACTAAGGGGCGGCGCTGGCTTACGGCACGTCTCGAAGTTTCTGCTCGCCCGCTATGAGCAGAGCCCGCTCGCTCAGCGTCCAATAAAAATTGCTCTTGTTGTTGTTGTCGTCGTCGTCGGAAACCACCATATGCCAGAGACGGACCCTGAACACTAAGTCAACCCCAACCCCTAAACCTTAAGAGTCCTAATGGGTCCCCAACAGAGATTTGCCCTGCTCCGTTTTGAGATTAGCAGCATTTGGGGATTCGGATGAGTTGAGGGGGCCTGCTGTAGGTTTCTTTAAGGGTTCTACAAGGGTTGCCAGGAGGGTTCGCATACATGTTTTGCAAGGGTTGTGGGTTTTGAGGGTTGGAGGGGAAGAAGGTTTTGGGGAAAACGCCAAGCTGAAACCGCACATTGGAACAGCATGGGATCAGGGGGTTGGTTCGACCTAACGCCCCAAGCCCAAACCCTAAACCTTAGACCGCAAGCTCCAAATGCCACGCCTTCGTTTTCAATGCCTCAGGCCAAGATGGGGCGGCTGTTTCAAACACTGTTGTACTTTGCTCTTGGGATCTGTTGAACTTTAGGGTTTAGGATTCGTAGGGTAGGAGAGCAGGACAGAGCGGGGGAAAGCTGGTCAAACTTTCAAACAAGCCCAAGCCCTTTTCCCTAAACCTTGAAGCCCCCATAGCAAGCCCAACACTTCCTAAGCCCCAGGCTTTGAAGCTCCAGCCGTAAGCCCCGCAGCCAGGGACCGTGAACCCCAAGACCCCAAAGCTTTTTCTATCAAACCTCGCCTGGCTTGTCCTAAAAGCCCGAAAGCCAAAAACACCTTGACACTGTTGTAAACCCTGAACCCTAACCCTGGTGTCTTTGTCCACTGACCTAATGTAGGAACCTGATTAAGAAACCTTGGGCCTTTATTAGGGCTTAGGGTTCCTTGTATGAATCCTACTGTTTTGGGCTTATAGGCCGAGGGAATCTTAATCAGGTTCCTATATTAACCTCATCCTTGCGTTTCGGGAAGGCAAAAGCCCTGATCCTAAGCTCCCCTCAGGTTTCCATAGAGCTTCTCCTACCCTGGCGGGAGAGACCAGGCCACAGTCTTCTTCCGGATGATTTTTGCATTGTATTAGGCTTGTATCCTGGCTTATTCTGAGCTTCAAGGGGGCAATGTGCTAGGTTCTAGGGGAATTTTGATAAGAAATAAGAGCTTCAGGAGGTGTGAAGGGGTCCTCGAGGATTGTTTGACGTAGGTAGGCTTACAGTTGATGCGCACAAGAGCCTGGATAGTTGGCAACACCATTCCCTGTTGCTTGGCGTGATGCCGGGAAAGAGCAATTTCGTAGTTTAATTCCCGTGTTAGCACGGTTGTCTGAGCTCAGGAAGCGGGGTACTCTATGGTGCCGCCGACACCAAAACTTAAACTCAGATATTTAGAGCGTGTTTACCGACAGTCGCCTGTAGGCTTTAGGGATGCTTAGGGTTTAGGTTTGGGGTTTCCATCAAGTTTGACAAAGGACATACATACCACCATAGAACCCTGAAGCACCCTGAGCCTTAATCGGGAATACCCTACATAAGCCCCCGGCCCTATTGCAACACCTAAATCACTGACCCCTGCTTTCTGATCAGAAAACATGCACCGGGTTGTTGAATATTAGGCGGGTCCTCAAAGTCCCAGCTGGAACGTCAAGTAACACCAAACCCTGCCCAAACTCCAAACCCTCAAGCGAAAACCCGAAACCCTCAATTCACCGCCCCAATCTCCCAGACCCCAGGGCTGTACCCCTTATACATATTCCACACCTACAGGCTAAAGCCCCATGCTCCCCCCCTGGCCCTCCGAGACACGTCCAGCCAAAAGACCAGTACAGGCTAGCACCCATGAGCACAAAGAACACAATCTTAGGCCTCAGCCCCACTCTCCAGGGCAGCCGCAGGGGCATCTCCGCTATCTTGCATTGGCGATGGCTTTGTTGGCCGCCCTGTGCCAAGGACAGGGGTTTAGGAGTTGCTAGGGTTAAGGGTTTAAGTCTCAGGGGTTTCTTGAAACCTTGCAGTGCCTGCTTCCCACCTATTCGGAACGGAGCCTGGGCCCAGATTCGGATTCAGGAGCTTTTCTGCCAAGGCGCCCAGGACACATGTTGAACCCTTGTTCAAAGGCTTCTGGGCCCAAAGACCATGCTCTGCGTTATTTCCAGGCGACCTGTGAGTTAGGGTTCACCCAGTAGCCTCCGAGGTATGGGATGATCATATAGTAGTAGACAGCTAGGATAAACGGTACGACAAGGGATCTATGAAGGGATCCGGGTGCAAGGAAGGGCGGCGGAGGGTCAATGTTTCAGTTTTTGTTTTGCTATCGGGCTCAAGAGTGATTTGGGGTTTCAAGGGCTTGTATTGTCACAAGTGCCTTGATAAGGACTGTAAGTATTTTTCCTGCAGATACCCCCATTTTGAACCCTTCGTGTCCATCCCCATGTGGTGTCAGTGCGCTGCTTCAAAGCAATAGAGCCTTATCAGAAGGTCCCATGCAGCAGCTCCTCATATACTATATGGTCCAGCTTGGACCCAAGCACCCCGCAAGATGAGCCCGTAGAGCCTTAGGGTTAAGCACTAAGGCCCAGGCCCCAAGGCACTAGACATCCGAATTTGGTTCAGGGTATATAACCTAGCCTTAAACCCTGCACCCCGAACCCCCCAAAATCAGAACCCTTAGCCATAAAGCTCGAAAATCCTCCGACCTACAAGGGTGCCTTTCCTTCAGGGATTCCTCTAGAAGGGTTCCTATCAAGGGTCGGATCTAAGAGCAGGAGAGGAGCTCTGGCACGCCGGGGCGCGAAAGGTGCTCACACACTTCTGGTTTACGGTTTAGGATTTAGGGTTGTGTTTACGGTTTAGGGTTGAGAGTTTAGGGTTTAGCGTTTTGTCTGAGGTTTAGGGTTCAGAGTTTAGTAGTTTAGGGTTTAAAGATCGGGTCTTGATTCGGGTGTAAAATCATTATTAGTTGCGGTTAGTGTTGTAGGGCTTGAGGTTAACGTTTACAGACTTGGATTTAGGGATCCTCATCCCTGAGGTGTAGGGCCCCGTTCCCAACAGTGTCGAAGAGCAAAAAGCCAGGGACCTCGGAAGCGCATCAAACGGAGAAACCCCCGAAGGACCACAAAGCCCACATCACGAAGACAGGCTTTCACCTCCAGGAAGCAAGGCCTCGTGAAAAAAGGTAAGCCTCATGAAAATGATCTGAAGAGGAAGAGAGGGATGCAAGGGAAGAAGCGCAGGCAACTGAATTTTCGCAGAATAAAGCTTGGATCAGCGTGAAATCGATCAGTCTTCCGCAGGGTACGAAGGCCCTTGTCCCTTGTTATACTTGTGCCTAGAGTATGCTATACGTATGTTATAGCAGCCCCTACATTCAGCCCTAAACCCTAACCGTAAGAGCCCAACAAGCTCCCCAGCCAGATGCTCGGCGTGGCGGCGGCTTTGGCTTACGCTCTCCTCGGAACGTCACCCGACCTCTTGGCTTCCGCGAAGGGCTGTGGGGTTGGGGCGCGCTGTTGTCAAGCTGGCTTATCCGAAACAAGGTGACGGTAGAATTTCGGAAGAGCGCCACTAAGTTTTTGGTACTTGGACCGGACCTCCCAGTCGCCTAGAGCCCCAAGGCCCGAAAGTCCTTTTTGCCCGGAAGCCTGGAACCCTAAAGCCCTGTACGAAGCCTTGAAGCCTTAAGCCCTGGAGCCCGAGCTCCGCAGCCCAGGAGCCTCTCAAATCTTATCTGGGAGGTAAAAAATTCAATCCATGGGAGCTGAGGCTGTTGACATTTCTGCACAACAAGGTGTCACGTCTGGACATCTCGACACTGAGCTTGCTTAAGGAAGAAGGCTCAGTAATCAGGCGAGGTTTTATTTGAAGCGGTGGGGAAGGGGGACGAGCCGCGATGTGGGATCCTTCTCTGTTTCCTTCAGGATAAAGAAGTTGTTAGCTGCGAGGTTTAGGCAAGTGAGACTGATTCACTTGATTTCAGGGCTTTTGCATTGAGGTAGACTTTTGGATGTCGGCTTCGAGATAGCTTCTCGTTGGGCCACGCCCATGTGCCTGAACCCCAGATCCGAAATAATAAGCCCAATTTTGTTAGAAGCCGAAGCCTGAATTTCCGAAACCCTGAGCCCGAAACCGTAAACCCATACATCACCAAAAACCCTAACCCTTAAACCCCCCAAACCCTTAAAACCAAAAGAAGGATCCGGAAGCCGAACATCCAAACCGTGAGGAAGGATCTCATGCAACTGGGACAGCACGCCGCCGGCTTCCTTGTGACTTGGCTTCGGAACCGTAAACTCAAGAAGCTAATTCTTCCTAAGGCGCCAGGCACGAGGATGGTGTAATGTCCTGGAAAGAGTTGATCCACAGTTTGGGAGAATGCTATGTCCCAAACCATGCCCGAGCCTGAAACCCCTTGGCCCAAACCCCAAACCCCGAACCCGAAGCCCTGAACCCTAAAGTGCATGCTTAAAACCAGTTCCCCAGATCACAGAAGAATCAGCTTGTTTTAAGACGGACACAAGACTCCCGACCGTAAGCCAGGACCCTTAATGCCACTGTGGATTGTCCGAGTGTGAGCTGCGATACCCACTGACGATTACAGTATATAAGTGTCAATAATATGTTTATGCTATGTCACAGGATGCTTTTGTTCGTCATGGTATATTGTAGCTCATTATGTTACCTTATGTTGTGAGCCATTATATTATGGTATGGTTTAGTATATTACATTATGCTCTGGTATACAGTCTACAGTAGCATACTATGGGAAATCATGGTACTTGAAA
Organism: Symbiodinium sp. clade A Y106; assembly: GCA_003297005.1. Taxonomy (NCBI): domain Eukaryota; class Dinophyceae; order Suessiales; family Symbiodiniaceae; genus Symbiodinium; species Symbiodinium sp. clade A. Next base: position 41,908 of record BGNK01004065.1, read on the forward strand.
GCAGCAGCGAGAACGGCAGAGTCCCACAGCCGCGGCCCTCTGGGCCCAAGTGCGCGGCCAAGTGGCGTCCTCCGGGGCGCAAAGCCTAAGCCGCCCCCGGCGCGATGGAGACGGCGCAGAGTTTTGTGCAACTGCAGGCTGCTCCAGGGCAGAGGGTTTAGGAGTGTTCAAGGTGTAGAGTTTCCAGGTTGGGGGTTGCGCCGTTCTCCGTGTTGAGGGCGTCGTAAGAGTAGGCTTTACATTAGAGTTTGTGCTTATTTAGTTTATGTGGGACTCTTTCGAGATGTTGGTAAGTGCATATTTATATATATATGTACATATATATATATATACATATGTATATACATATATACATATGTGTATATATATATATCCCCTTTGTGAAAAGCGTCGTACCTCAAGCTTCAGAACGACAGTCGTTCACTCTTAGCTTTGTTTAGCGGGCATAGACAGCCCCAGCATGAACGAAACATGCAATTGCGCATTGAAACCCCAGACCCCTTGACACTGCCCTTCAGCACAATCCATCTGAACTATGTAGATGCGGGAAATCTCATCTCAAGGTTCGAAATCTCAAAGCTCTGATGTCCCAACTCCTGACTGAAGGCGGCTCCCCGAGTGCCTCCGCGCCCTGCGCCCCGCTGCACACCCTCGGCACCCCAAAAATCGGGCGCGACCGGCCTCGGTGTTTCGTGCACCTTGGGAGGCAGCTTCAGCCGGAAGTGGGTGCGAGGTTCACCTTAACCCCTTGGGGAGTAGGAGGCGAAAAAGCACCTAAACCCCAAACCCTGAGCCCCTAAACCGTTTCGGGCTGAGGTATGCAAGGGCATTCCTCAATTCTAGAGCTTGCACCCCCGCAACCCTTGAAAACCGTTAAAGAGCCCGCATAAAGCCCCTGTAGAACTCTTTTCGCCCCAACAGTATGGTAGCAGCCGCAAAGTTGGAAGATGTGCACCCAGTTTGCAGCACCGTGTTTTTGGTCCAAACAGGTCTTCCAACTTTTGTTTCTTCCAACTTTGCAATCTTCCAACTTTGCACTGGAGGAACAGCAAAACAAAGGGGACACACGGATGCAGCAAAAAAATGTCGGGGGGGGAACAGCAATGAAGAGGAGGAGAGCACAAAACAAAACGAGGCAAAACAGCAAATGAAATGGAAAGCGAACACACGAAAGGAGGCAAAACGGAGAACAGCAAAACATGCAAAAGGAATGGAACAGGACGGATAACAGCAAAAAAATGCAAAAGGTGGTCGACAGATGGGGAAACAGCAAATGAATGGAGAAACAGCAAATGAACAGCAATGAGGTAGAACAGCAAAAAAAAAGGAAAGGGGAAGGAACAAGACGGATAACAGCAAAATGCAAAAGGGAAAGGAGAGGAACAGCAATGAGGCAGAACAGCAAAAAAAAAGGAAAGGGGAGGAACAGGACGGACAACAGCAAAAAAATGCAAAAAGTGGTTGACATACTGGGAAATGAAAGGAGTGGAACAGCAATGGCAGAACAGCAAAATCAAAAGGAAAGGGGAAGGAGCAGGACGGACAACAGCAAAAAAATGCAAAGTGGTCGACACACTGGGGAAACAGCAAATGAAAGGAGACACAGCAAATGAACAGCAAAAAAGGAAAAGGGAAGGAACAGGACAGATAACAGCAAAAAATGCAAAAGGTGGTCGACACACTGGAAGAACAGCAAATGAAAGGAAAATGAGGCAGAACAGCAAAAAAAAAGGAAAGGGGAAGGAACAGGACGGATAACAGCAAAATGCAAAAGGGAAAGGAGCGGAACAGCAATGAGGCAGAACAGCAAAAAAAGGAAAGGGGAGGAACAGTACGGACAACAGGAAAATGCAAAAGGGAAAGGAGAGGAACAATGAGGCAGAACAGCAAAAAAAAGGAAAGGGGAAGGAACAAAACGGATAACAGCAAAATGCAAAAGGGAAAGGAGAGGAACAGCAATGAGGCAGAACAGCAAAAAAAAGGAAAGGGGAGGAACAGGACGGACAACAGCAAAAAAAATGCAAAAAGTGGTTGACATACTGGGAAATGAAAGGAGAGGAACAGCAATGGCAGAACAGCAAAAAAAGGAAAGGGACAGGAGCAGGACGGACAACAGCAAAAAAATGCAAAGTGGTCGACACACTGGGGAAACAGCAAATGAAAGGAGAAACAGCAAATGAACAGCAAAAAAAGGAAAAGGGAAGGAACAGGACAGATAAAAGCAAAAAAAGCAAAAGGTGGTCGACACACTGGAAGAACAGCAAATGAAAGGAAAATGAGGCAGAACAGCAAAAAAAAAAGAAAGGGGAAGGAACAGGACGGATAACAGCAAAAAAATGCAAAGGTGGTCGACACACTGGGGAAACAGCAAATGAAAAGAGAGAAGGCGGAATGGCATGGGGAAAAATGAAAAGGAGAAGAGCACAAAAAAATGAGGTAGAACACAAATAAAAGGAGAGGAACAGCAACGAGGCAGAACAGGAAAAGGAAAAGGGAAGGAACAGGATAACAGCAAAAAATGAAAAAGAAGTCGACACACTGGGGAAAAGCAAATGAAAAGAACAAAAGCGGAATGACAAGAGGAAAAATGAAAAGGAAAAAGTGCGAAAAAAACACGTGTCACCACTTTTTGAATTTCTTTTGCATGCACGTGCGTGCGCGCGCACGTGAAGTTGGAAGATTGCAAAGTTGGAAGATTGCAAAAGTTGGAAGAATGCAAAGTTGGAAGGTGCAATTTCAATTGTTTTTTCCATTGGTCTCCCATTCTCACCAAATTTTTTTGGGTTTTTGTGTTTCACTTTGTTCTTCTGGGTTCCCACGACTTTCAATTTGTTTCGACGTTGGAGTGCAGACCCTTTCTTTCATTTGGTTTTGGTGTTTCCAACCCCTTTCAAGGTGTCCCACGCATTTTCACTTTCATTTTGGGCGTTTTTTTTTGTGTCCTGTTTCCTTGTCAAACACATTGGTTCTCACCAATTCACTTTGTTTTTTGCGGTTGGAATGTAACTCTCTTTTTCTTTCATTTTTTTTTGACAATTGGTGGACCCTGTCTCACCAAATTTTGGTGTTGCCTTTTTTCGGTTTGCACCACTTTCAAAATTTTTGGCATTTGGGAGCACACTTTCAATTTTGATGTTTCCTTATTAGTTTTGGTGTGACCCTGTCTCACCAATTTTTTTGGTGTTTCAACTTTGTTCTTTTGCATTCCCACCGCTGTTTTGATGTTTTCTCAGTCATCCCTGTCTCCCTTTCATTTTTTTTCAATGTTTTGGTGTCCCATTTTCACAAAATTTTTGGTGCCACCATTTCTTTCAGTTTTTTCGGCGTTTCTGGTGTTCTGCTCTTTTTGACCCTTTCTCACCAAATTTTGGTGTTCTGTTGTTTTTTTTGGGTTTTCCACCACTTTCAAATTTTTTGGCGTTCTTTTTCAATTTTTTGGTGTTCCTGGCTCCTTTCAATTTTTTTCCCTTCACTTGTAGCAATGTTGTTGGTGCCCCACGCAGTCGTCACCAAATTTTTTGGTTTTCCCACTGTTTTCACTCTTTTTTGGTTCCCCACCTGAGATTCGACGGATTGCATGAAGCCAAAATTTTTGGTGTTCCCACTCTGTTCTCACTCTTTGGGTTTCCCACCATTCTGAGATTCGACGGATTGCATGAAACTGCAGCCACTCATGATTTAGCGGAACCAACACAAAGTTGGAAGAAACCAAAGTTGGAAGATTTGGCACCCCAGGTTGCAATATTGAACTTTGGAGCATTGCATGCAGGAAGTCGTATTTCCTTGCAACACAACTGCCACTGCGGATGATTTTTGGTTCGAATCCCATCACCTCGAAAGTTTCTGCGCAACTCTGAAATAACTTTGTTGTGAATTTAACAAATGTCAGAAAGCGATTTCGCCTTGCCCTCTAGTTTTCAGTCCCGCCAATACCTGGGGCAAATCATTGTGGGGCTTTTCCTGAATGCGGCAAAACCTGACTAAGTTTGAAATAACTTTATCACACATCTAATATAAATGTGGAGAGCATTGCTCTTGTGGTGTTTCTCGGTTTTGTCATGTCAGAAACTTTGCATGTTTGTTTTTGGGCATGCTTTGTTTTTCAACCCATGGGAGAACAACAACAATGACAACAACAACAACACCACTTACCAGGACGAGCGCAATACGACATATAGAAGAATAAGTAGTACCGACAATATGTTTCGGTGTGCTCATAGTACGTCGCCCCGCCAATCCTTCCCATGCCTGCCCGGCCCACCCCTCCCAGTTCTGCCCGGCCCACCACGCTGCACCCCTTCTTGCGACCGGCCATTGGAAGCCATGAGCTTGCGCACCGCGCCGGGTGTTGCGAGCCGACCTTCGGAAACTCGCCAGCGCGCCGCGCCGCGACGTTTCTTCTTGTTTGTCCTTCTGTGGCGACGCCGCAGCTTCCTTTGCGCTTCGTACGCTCTGGCTATTTCGGGCACTTGCAAGCTACACCAATACGCACTTTCTTGCAAACAACCATCATGACGACCGCCGTGCATTTCAAAATGAAACTATCTTGCATACTTGCACAGACACCAGCTTGTGCTGCCAAGGGAATGTGTGCTGCGGGAGGGTGACATAGTCGGGGTCTGTGGTGCACTGGGGCGCCGCGCTTCACGGCCCGACCGACCACTCCTTGGGGGTTCTTGCGTGTAATCCTGCGAGTATCTATCCTGGCGCAGGGACATTCCTGGCGCAGGGACATTGCTTGTCCCTTGCTTGCCATTCTGATGGTGACACTTTCATTTCCGCGCTGCCGACGAAAGCGAAACACGAGTGTTTGCAAGGGTTTCTCGGGTTTCCGACTCGGACGTCTCGTCGCCGCCGCTGCTTCACTTGGCGCAGGGACCTTGCCTCTCCCCTGCTAGCCATCGAATGTGCATCTCCGCCGATTTTTTGGCTATGCATATCCGTCTGTGCGAAGTCGAGAAAATGGATGCCGCGTGATCTTGCATAATACTTGCGCGGACACCAGCTTGTGCTGCCAAGGGAATGTGTGCTGCGAGAGGGTGACAGTGGGGGTCTGTGGTGCACTGGAGCGCCGCGCTTCACGGCCCGACCGGCCACTACTTGGGGGTTTTAGCTTGTGATCCTGCGAGTATCTGTCCTGGCGCAGGGACATTGCTTGTCCCTTGCTTGCCATTCTGATTGTGAAACTTTCATTTCCGCGCTGCCGACGAAAGCGAAACACGAGTGTTTGCAAGGGTTTCTAGGGTTTCAGACTCGGACGTCTCGTCGCCGCCGCTGCTTCACTTGGCGCAGGGACCTTGCCTCTCCCCTGCTAGCCATCGAATGNACGAAAGCGAAACACGAGTGTTTGCAAGGGTTTCTAGGGTTTCAGACTCGGACGTCTCGTCGCCGCCGCTGCTTCACTTGGCGCAGGGACCTTGCCTCTCCCCTGCTAGCCATCGAATGTGCATCTCCGCCGATTTTTTGGCTACGCATATCCTTCTGTGCGAAGTCGAGAAAATGGATGCCGCGTGATCTTGCATAATACTTGCGCGGACACCAGCTTGTGCTGCCAAGGGAATGTGTGCTGCGGGAGGGTGACAGTGGGGGTCTGTGGTGC
>BGNK01004065.1:48932-60644 GCA_003297005.1 Symbiodinium sp. clade A Y106
TCTGTGCGAAGTCGAGAAAATGGATGCCGCGTGATCTTGCATAATACTTGCGCGGACACCAGCTTGTGCTGCCAAGGGAATGTGTGCTGCGGGAGGGTGACAGTGGGGGTCTGTGGTGCACTGGGGCGCCGCGCTTCACGGCCCGACCGGCCACTCCTTGGGGGTTCTTGCTTGTGATCCAGCGACTGCATAATAACAATAGTGTTTCGCCGCATGTATGTTTTCTGGCGCGGGTCCTCCGCTTGCCATCATGTCAGCGTTCGTATTGTCGTACAAACAGCGTGCCTCCCTCGACCACGCACCGGCCCCGCGGCCAAAGCCAAAATGCTATTTCCAGCCACCACGTACGTGCGACATGCCGCACGCGGGGCGACAAACGAAACGCATACGCAATCCTTCGCATATAGGGCGGGATGCGGACGACGCGGGACGTGGGATGCGCGACGAAGGCACGAGGGATGCGGGACGACGCCGAATACGGGACGGGACGCCTGATGCGGGGACGTGGGGGTGCGGGATGTGGCACGCGGCGGCACGCCGGGACGCGGACGGGACGTGGGACGCGCGACGTGGGAACCAGGGACGCGGGATGTGTGACGCGGACGCGGGCACGAGTGACGCGAAGGCACGCGGGACGTGGGATGCGCGACGAGGGCACGAGGGATGCAGGACGCGAGACGCGCGAGGACGCACGAGCTAACACCAGCGACGCTGGCAACGTTGTTAATGTGGCCGGAACCGATGATCCTACGGGTGAGGCTCCGACTCCGGCAGGTCTGGAGAGCGCGGACCTTAAACATCATGCTCGGCCACCGCCGGGGTTGCTTCGGCACAGGTGGGTGGTGTCAAGTCCGGTAGAGCGCGGACTCTAAAGGGGAACGTGCATGCTCGTCCCGAGGGCACCTGCCTGCACGTCCCCACCATGCTCAACTACAGCGAAGCGGAGGAGGTCCCCGACTGTTTCAGGGGTTAAAAAGGGGGTCATCAGTGACCCCTTGCCTCCGGTGAAGCTTCGTGCAGGCCCGGGGCCTGGGAGCCGGGCAAGCAATGGCCCCGCTCCGAAACCCACCCGGACCTCCCTTTAGGGGGTTTTGCAGCACGAAACTATGCTGGATTTTTTGCGGCCGATTTTGGCGAAAGGCAACACTCAAGTCCACGCCACGGCAAAAACGCCCAAAGTTCGAAAAAAATGCGTTACTGCACTTAGCTGCCCAGCGGCCCACCAACGCTGCAATTGTAGTTGCTACGCCGCGAGGCGATTGTCGTACCACCGCCGCGAGCGGCGTGCCCATGCCGCGCTTGTAGTATCAGCGCCGCGAGATTGTAGTACAGCCGCCGTGAGAGGCGTACTTACGCCGCGATTGTACGCGAGCGGCGTACCCACACCGCACTTGTAGTGCTAACGCCGAGATTGTAGTACCGACACCGCACGAAGCGAGGTGGATTTTTCCACCAAACTGTGATTCCGGGGGATTTACTGTGAAGCGGTAACGCCCCGGTATTGTTGTGCGAGCGTATGAGCAAGTAAGTCGGTTCTGTACTGCCAACGGCTCCTGCCACGAGCGGCAACACCGCAGCTGTTGCAGCTGTTAACGCCGCACGACTGTAGTACTCCGGTGTTATGACCGTGTGACCGGGACGATTGTAGGACGCGGGAACCACATCCCTCTCCCCCGCAACAGCATGTTGCCTTGCATTTGTTTGCCCAGTGCATGTGTCCTACAAGATTCAGCATGTGTGCCGGGCCTGCGGGGCTCACGGAGGCTGTAGCGCTACATTCCGGGCAGGCTAGTGCTTGTCGAAGGATCTCTACTTGTTGATCAACTAGCCATGGGACAGCCGGACAGCTCAGCCGTCGCGAGGGTTCTCGCAGCCGTCGATCATTTCGATGTGCTTGAAGTGAAGCCTTGTTCTTATGCTTGTACCACGGACGAAGAACGCTTTCGCAGAGTGGAGCTTCGGCAGCATTTCGGATGTGTAATTATGTTGCTTGCTGTTGCAAAGAATCGGCGGCTGACACACACGATTTGTGTTCTTCAGATTCAGCTGCGGTTGGTTAAACAACAAGATCTCCTGTCTTCGCGCAATCAAGTGCTCCTACAAGTTCATCCGGACAAGCATGGAGCGGACGTGTCGGCAAAGGAAGCCACCGTCAGGGTGAACGATGCTTGGGACATGGTTGGGGACACAGGCCGCCGGACTGAGTACATAGAACACCTTCGTCAACAACTCATGGAAGGCATCGCGCGCCGAGAAGCATTGGCAACTACTGCGGTCTTTGCCAAGTCAAGCGCGGTGGATTCTACAGCCTCAGCACCGGCGCAGGAGTCGGACAAGGAGGTGCTGAAAGCCCAGGCTCTGGAGAAGTCTCGGGTGTTTGCCCGTTTGCGCGATACATATGTTGCTGATTTTGCATCTTGCACTAATGCAAAACAAACGACACCGGTGCTCAAGGCTCATGGGGTGCCGGTGAAAGGCAGCATTCTGGATATGCGCTCCACCTTGTTGATGCGGCTGTGCCATGGCATGTCCCCCGCTTGTGAGGAAGCCTTGAGCGGGGCAAGTGCCTCCTCCAGCAGCAGTTCTTCCAATGGCAGCTCAGTGGAGGCACACATTCCGAAGGTTTCCTCACCAGCTGATGCGAAAGGCATTGACATATTGGGGACTTTATTCACATTGCCCAAGGAAAGCCATCCATTCGTGCCGCTCTACGTGCACCCCTGTTGTTTCCAAGCCGTGAAGAGCATGGGCGCTCGACACTGCACTTATGGGCTGTTGCTCGGGGTCAAACATCAAAGTACTTACAGGGTGCAGAACATTGTGGTCACTGCCGAGGCCGAAAAGCTGACCTTGTTCTTGCAGCAGCACATGCAAGGCCAGGGCGAACAATTGGTGCTGGGCTACTTCCTTGCAACTCCTGATTAAGCGCGTGATGTGGAGCTGGCCAAAGCATGCCAGGCCCAAGGCAGCCGTTGTTATATCCTGTTGAAAACAACCTTCCGGGAGCAAGCCAAGGGATCTCTCAAGGCATGGGACCTCCTCGTGCCTGGGGAGCCACAGGTGCGGGTTCATTTCTTAAGTCGCAAGTGAGAAGGGGAAACCTTCCGCATATTGCCCTTGGACAACCAAGCCCGCACCTTGCGGCACCTCACCTTGCAAGCCCTCCTCGCCACAGCCACGGAAGTTCCCGATGCCACGGGACAAGACAAGGAGGCCACGGAAGTTCCCGATGCGGCGGGACAGGACACGGAGGCGCAGCAAGCCACGCCAACGCAGGACACGGCGACCAACACTTGGAAAAAGTACCGCATGCAGGCCGTGTACGGTGATGGTCGTTGTTTTTGGCGTGCCTTGCTGTTGTGGCAACGGCCGGATTTGCAGATCCGCGCACGCGGACCTTGTCGGCAACGCGCTGGACAAAAATTCGGAGTTGGAGGAGCTGGAGCTTGTCAAAGAGTTCATGCAACAATATCTTGGCAAGCTGGCGGAGGTGCTGCAAAGGTTGAGGCAGCAGCAGGGCGTCTCCCCGGAAGCCCTTGCAGCAGTGGAGGACGCAGCAGCCAGTGTCGAGGCGTACAAACAGGGAGATTGGGTTCGTCTCGACGACGTCCATTGGCTGGCCCGGCTTGCGCAAGTTTCCATTCGTGTCACCTTGCATGTCAACTCCCGCAACCTTGTGCCTGCGAGCTCCTTCGATGCAACCTATGGCGATGCTGGTGCACCGCTTGCGGGTCACTTGTTGTTCCGGTATGGCGCGGACCTGGAAAAACCATGCTTTCGGCCACTACGACGCCTTGCTTGCACCTCTGGCCGGCACCCACGAAGTGTTCTACCTTCCCGCAACTGTAGCCGCAGCACCCAGGACGGAAGTTGCCATTTTGCTTCAGGATGTGTTGTCGGTCAAGCGGGAAGGTACAAGTGCCTTGGTCCAGGCCATCAAACGCCAGCGTGCTTGCAAAGCGGAGATGGTCAAGCAGGAAAAAGTCACTTCGCAAATGCCGATAAGCATTGCAACAGGACCCATGCAGGTGGATTCGGACTCGGAGCAGGAGCAGGACACCGGTGGCGTCAAAAAGGAGCGCTGTGTGCCAGCGGCAGCACCGCCAAGGATTCCGCCGGAGATGTTGTTCGTGCCGGACTCGGACGGCGAGGACGTGCCGGATACTGCTCTGGTTGCAGGTATGACTCCACCGGAGATGCCCGTCCCGCTTACCCCTCCTGGCGAGCAGGGTGCCATGCAGGATGCTTCCACGGGCGACGATGTTGCGATGGAGGTTGAGCATGAGCAGGGCAGCGAAGGGGAGCGACTGCCCCTGCTCAAAGTCCAGGAGAAGTGGCTGGAGCTGCTGCTGTCAGGCCGCAAAGTGTGGGAGCTCCGGACTACGAACTGCCACCACCGAGGGCGCATCGCATTGGGTTACAACTTCCTCGTGCATGGTTTCGTGGATATTGTTGATGTCAAGGTCGTGGGACTCAAAACCGGTAGCAGCTACACAGCTCCTCCGGTGCCGGAGAACTATTGGCTAGCACCAGCAAACCTGGACAAGCACCAAGCCACTGCGGACATCGTCAAAAGCATGAATTGGAAAGGCACTACCCTGTTTGCTTACGTCATGGCAAACCCTGTGCGTTTGCCCGTCAAGGTGGCGTACGCCCACGAGCACGGCCCCGTGCAATGGAGCTCTGTCCCTGCGAACATTTTCCACGGAGTCCTATGGACAAGCAGGTCTCCAGCTCCAGCCTTGCAGGCAAACCGCCGGACAAACAAGGTTCAGCCTCTTCCAGCAGCTGCAGCGACAAACTACCGGTGCTGGCCTTGTCCGCCAAGTACTGCACATTGATGTTATCGGGAAGGACTCAGTACTTCCCCAGCAAGTCGCCGGTTGCGGAGACAGTGACATTGCATGTTTACAACGTGACTTTGGGTAGGCTTGAAGGAACGCTGCAAGTTCACACGTGCGTCGAGTTTGCCACTGGGGAGGACCTTGTGCGCCACATCCGCGCCAAAGCCTTGCATTGTGTGCCACCAACACAGGCCCATGGACCAGTCTGGCTTTGCGAGGCGAGGACCGCCCTGGCATGGCTCCAACCCTTGCATGTTCGTGGTGGTTTGAAGTCTGCGCGACACCTTAGCTTGCTTGAAGCGGACTTGGAAGCGACACAGGGCAGCAGGCGGCGGCAGTGTCTTGAGGATACACATTTGCGAGGAGCGCCTCCACAACAGTCCTTGCGTAGCACCTGTCATCACTTCGTGGACCGCCTGTGCATGGAGGACCTTGCAAAGCTACGTGAAAATTTATCCATCTTGGATGGCCTCACTATTTCCGTGGCGAGCACATGTTCAGGTGTGGAGAGCTCCATTCCTGTGGTGGAACATACATTGGCGTGCCTGAATGAACGCTTTGGCGTGCAAGTTGGGTCAGCGCACGTGCTGAGCTGCGACTCGGACAAAACGCGGCAACAGTTCATGCTGCGGGCACACGGCTCCAAAATAGGTGTTCTCGTGGCAGACTGCCGAGAACTTACCGGGAAGACTGTGCACTGCGTCAGAACGGACAGTCTTCAGCCAATGCCCCGTGCCGACTTGCTGGTCACAGGTCCTAGCTGCGCCAACGTCTCTGGTGTGCGGCAGGACGCCGCCAGGTACGTGGGCTGCTTGGAGTCCCAGCACCCCGACCACGAGACCTGCGAGTCCAGCATCACCTTCACCCACGGGGTTTTGTCCGCCGCAGATCAGTTGCAGGCCCACATGGTACTGTACGAGAACGTCGCGAAGGTTTTGCACCATTGCAAGGATTCCAACGGGGATGTGCACCCGTGCGCCATTACAACGGTGCAGGCACGTTTGGTAGAACGTGGCTTCGCCGTCCAGTGCCGGCAAATGGACACCCAGGATTTTGCTCTGCCGCAGAGGCGGAACCGGGCATGGCTGATGGCATGACAAGCTGATGTTGCGCGTGGCAACTGGCAACAGGATGTTGACGCCACCATCTCTGACATGAGCAGCTCCGTTCGAGTGCAGGACATCTTCGTGCCAGGCTTGCCCAAAGGTAAGTTGTCCAACAGCGCACGCAAGGAGCTGGAAACGGTTCTGGATAAGAGGTGTGGTACCAGCAAGCAGATTGGAAAAACGTATTCCTGGACCCAGGCATGTCAAGCAAACGGCAGCCGGAGCATGCCGTGGCAGTGACCCCGTGCTTGCGACCCACTGACATGCTGTGGTGCAATCTTCACGAGCGCTGTTTGACGGGGAAGGAGCACCTGATGTCACAAGGCATTTTCGCAGGAGACTTTGCCTTGCCGGCGGCGGTGGAGGACTTGTCCCAAAAGCGCACGCTGGCCATGTCCTTCGCGGGCAAGGCTTTCAGCACCACTGTGCTACAAGCAAACTTCCTGGCTTTGTTGGTTCATTCCACAGGATGGCGTTTGGTGAAAGAGCGGAACGTGGACATTCCCCCTCGCATCTCCATGCCTCTATCGACTCCGCCGAGGGTGCAGTCGCAACAGCCGCCGGCAACCCCCTCCAGCAGTGATGTTGTGGCCAGTGCTGGCGCTGGGAGTGGTGGCACCAGCAGCAGCCGAACCACAAGTCGCAAGAAGCGGAAGTTCGCTCAGCATGTGGCTCCTGCGGCACATGATGGGGGTGATGGCGACGAAGGCTCTGGGCTTCGCAGGAAGCTTTTCGGCCGCAAAACCCGGCGAGGCCAGAACAAGAAAGGCAAGGCCTTAGACCTCGCCACGAAGCAACGGTACTTGGAGGAGTACCGGCGCCGAAAGAGCCAGCAGGTCCCACACCCGGAGAGGAGCATGCTGTTGGAGCGTGGCAACTTCCCAGGCCTGTATTCGGGCTGCTTTACGAAATGGGCCAAAACAAGCGCAAGACAAAGGTGGGACAAAGTCTGCGCTAACATGCCTGGCGCTGCGAAGAAGGCCCGGCAAATGCCACGCTGGCTGCTGGCGTCAGTGGAGTGCCCCGACAAAGGCTCAGGCCGCAACGCGGGCAAACTCCCTGACCGAGTCCTCAAGATTGCCGAGGAGGTGCTGCTTCAACAACTTCNAATGCCACGCTGGCTGCTGGCGTCAGTGGAGTGCCCCGACAAAGGCTCAGGCCGCAACGCGGGCAAACTCCCTGACCGAGTCCTCAAGATTGCCGAGGAGGTGCTGCTTCAACAACTTCAGCTGGGAGCCGAAATCACCGTGCCAGCCGTTGCGAACCTCCTGGGCACGTGCATTGAAGTATGGAACGAGGAGGTGTCGAAGCTTCGCGTGGCAGTGGAGGACCCAGCTGCGAAGCCGGAGCTGTGCTTGCTGTCGCTCTCCAAAACACCGGGCGCCCTGTACAAGCACGCCGAAAAGTTCTTGCATAAGTTCGATTTCAGCGTGCATAAAATTGGCAAGCCGGGCAAGCACCTGCCGCGCAATGCGCCTCAAATCCTGGCAGTAAAGGAGTTCGTTTTTGCCACCATCCGCGATGGCAAAGCACATCCTTTGCTTGTTGGCAATTTTGACCAGGTTTGGACTTGCATGTACGAGCCAGCCGCCCGTGCCATATGGAAGGATCCCAAACGCCAGGGCCAGCAGCGTGACCCGGCACGCAAGCCTGGCAAGTTCTTCCACAGGGTGCAGCTGGCCAAGCAGCTGCGAGTCGACTTGGGCCTTGAGGCCGCAGCGTTGCCAGGTCCCCTGGGCAACCGGGAAAAGGAGGATGATGGCTACAGTCAGATTGGGTGTGTTTCCAATTGGAGGATTCCGCGGACGACCACCACATTGTCGTGGCGAAACGGAGATTTGGGACGCCTTTTCATTACGGTGGCTGATGCCAAAATCTCGGAAGCACAGCTGNAGGATTCCGCGGACGACCACCACATTGTCGTGGCGAAACGGAGATTTGGGACGCCTTTTCATTACGGTGGCTGATGCCAAAATCTCGGAAGCACAGCTGAAGGAAGCGGAAGGTTTGCGGGGCTATGCTCATGTTGAACGCTCCCACTCCAACACCCACATGTGGCGGGGCGAAACCACGGTGCGGTACCTCCATTTCCCCACCACGCAGCTCAAGCATCGCCGCAAACAGTACGGCTTGCGCTGGGAGGATGGTGCGCTGCACATGATCATTGCGGACGATGCGTCGGTTCACAGCGACCATCGCTTCGCAGAAAATAATTGCTTGTTGTTGGGCTGCGACAAACAACACCCCATCCAGATCCCGGGCGGCTTTGGCGCGGCAGGAGCGCCCAACGATCAGTGGCATCAAACATGGAGGCTTCTTCGCCGAGCGTGGCTTCGGAAAGCCGTGGGTTCGGCTAACCCGGCTTATGGGAGGACGCTGGAGGAGGCAATCTGCACCACCTGCCCTTGGATGACCTCCTTGCAGTCAGACATTTACGCTCTCCAAGCTTTGCGCACACACAGGAAGGGGAACATCGTGATGAGCGCGTGGCATCGCCTTGGCTATATTGAGATGGAGGAGCTAGCCAAGTTGAACTTCAACGGCGACTTGCATGCTGCGGAAGCGGCCATGGAACAAGCCCGCGGCTCCATGGCCAGCCTTATAAATTTGGATGTGCTTCCCCATCTGAATTTGCAGCAAGCAGCCCAGGAGCTCGATGCTGAGCAAATAGCTCTCTCCGTCATTGGGAAAAAGCATGTGTGGTGGCACCACGACAGCGACGACCGGTGCTGTCCGTTGCCCCAATGGCTCAATGCGCCAATGGAGCTGCAAATGCAAGGTTGGATAAAGGAGCACCAAAAGTGGCAAGCGGACATTGCAGCCCGCGGCGGCAAGGGTCTCACGGCAGCCCAAGCCAAAAAACATCAGGAATGGCAGGAGAACCCAGTCCGCCTTGTGCTCCTGGACGCCTCGCGGCATGTNCCCAAGCCAAAAAACATCAGGAATGGCAGGAGAACCCAGTCCGCCTTGTGCTCCTGGACGCCTCGCGGCATGTGGCCTTCCCTCCGGGCGACGGCCGCGCTTCCAAAGGCTGCAAAGGGCTGCATATCCAAATGAGCATGGCCCCGGAAGAGCTGAAGGTTAAGGTCGGCGACAGCTTCCGCTCGCTGTTCGTGCGACAGTACCTAGACGGTGAGGAATGCCCCATGACCACACAGGTCGACGACGCCTTGTTACAACCTCTCCACAACAGCATCGTCGCAAATGCGGGTGAGGAGGAGGATGAGGAAGCGGCCGGGGAGATTGCGTTGGATGATGCCGAGGAGCATGTGGCGGGCCAAGCGCTGGGCAAAGCCAACCCTGAGGAGGTGGATGGTGCCGTGGAGTGGGATTTTGTGTGGGTGGACGCCGAGAAGGTCGAGCAGTGTTTCCGCCAGGGCGTCCAGAAACACTACCAGCACGGCTCCGGGGACTACCAGCGTCTCCTACCTCCCCGCGAAGGCACGCAAGGGAGTTTACGTAATTGTTATTGAATCCCTCATATGTACCGCCCGCGCAGGAGCACGCATACAACGGTATGCTCCTCCAGGCTCGCACGTGCGATTCCAGATCTGGTACCCGAAAAACCCAGGGGACCAACACGATGCTTAGACGCAAACAACGGGGGTACAGGATGGGTGTAGCCGCAAGCTGCGTGCGTTTCTGTGGCGATCTCAGGACAGCACAGGCGCCACAGGTGAGGGCGCTTTGGACCACTGCTTGCAGTGGGCGTGGGACCGGCATAAGAAGTGGGAACAACTCGGCAGCAAGTGACAAACGTGATTGTTTCAACAGCTTGGAAACATCGCTTCCCCGTTGGTGTTTAGTTGACAGAGAAGGTTAACAGCAAAACATGTTTCGAGACACTTGCTGTGCGAGTTCGGGGCTTGCGGATCGTGCGAACATGATCCACAGAAGTGACACGAATCTTTGGGGAATCAAGAGCAGGGGAAAAAGCAGTGCTGCTTGAATGCACCACAGGGCTTTGGGCATCGATTCTTGGAAAGTGCTGCCTGGAGAGCGCTGGTAACAAAGCAGCTCCAGCAGGGAGAGCAAAATCGACGTTTTATAGTAGCTTGTTGAAAAGCAAGTCACCACGTTTCGCTGCGACACCTGATGATCCTGCTGTTTCGGCATGGAGCGTTTTAGTGCGCCACATTGATCTGTGTAAGTCCCGGGTATTCCGCATAAATGTTTGGCTATGCCAGCCCCACATGCAGGCAATCCACGTAGCGAAGCTAGACTTTCGCACACATTCCCTCCCCCCGAGCGGCAATCCACGTACCGAAAGTTAACTTTCGCATGTAGCGTCCAGCCTGTCGCTGCGATGCCTGATGATCCTGCTGTTTCGGGATGGAGCGCAGGGAGGGTGCCAGCAAGTTTGGAGGTTTTAGCCCTCCTACACCTTTTCAGAGGCCCTTTGCTCCAGCGGAGGCCTTATCGGCACAGACTCCTTGTTTTTGGCAGCTTATGCCGAGGATTGACCTACAAAATGCCATTCTGCTTCCTACGGGCCGCTTTTTGCCACCTGGCCCCAGTCCAGCCGGACTACGGACCTTGAAAAGCTTCCGTCAGGAAAATACTAAAACTTCCCGATTTCCAAATACAACGCTAATACAAAACATCGATTCTGGGGTCCCCGGCCGGGGAGTCCCGGATTTGCTCCTCAATGAGCCAGCAGTGGCAATAGGATGCGGTCGCTGTAAATTGGCAGGCACATNAAATACAACGCTAATACAAAACATCGATTCTGGGGTCCCCGGCCGGGGAGTCCCGGATTTGCTCCTCAATGAGCCAGCAGTGGCAATAGGATGCGGTCGCTGTAAATTGGCAGGCACATGCCGCGCCCTGCTTCTTGAAAATTAACGCTCGGTACGCGGACCAGTTGCTACACGAGAAACATCACGATTGTTTCGTCGAGCCGACGTTCTGTCAACACGGAATCAGTAGGACTATGTGCGGATTCAATAATGCAACTTGCAGAAACCACACATGAGTAAACATGAGCGCAAATCCTGTCGTGCAGGGAGACACACATGTTGGGGCCCAAATCAGGAGAACAAGCTTTCAGGGAGCTACTAAAACTGCCCGTTTTCTGAATACGACGCTAATGCAAAAAAAACCGACGCTCGGTACGCGGACCCCGTTGCTACACGAGAAACATCACGATCGTTTCCTCGAGCCTACGTGGCGTCAAACACGAAAAGGCGCGGTACGCGGACCAGGGGCAATAGGATGCGGTCGCTGTAAATTGGCAGGCACCTTTCGCGCCCTGTCTTTTAGAAAATCGACGCTCGGCACACGGACCCAGATGGTACACGAGAAACATCACGATCGTTTCGTGGAGCCCACGCAATCCGTAGGACTATGTGCGGATTCAATAATGTTTTTTGTTTGGGGGTGGCACAAACAGCCGCCGCAGGGAGGGTGCCAGCAAGTTTGGAGGTTTTAGCCCTCCTAAACCTTTTCAGAGGCCCTGTGCTC
The DNA here is from genome assembly GCA_003297005.1 of Symbiodinium sp. clade A Y106. NCBI lineage: Eukaryota > Dinophyceae > Suessiales > Symbiodiniaceae > Symbiodinium > Symbiodinium sp. clade A. The sequence goes on from BGNK01004065.1 coordinate 60,346, forward strand.
CAGCGGAGGCCTTATCGGCACACACTCTTTGTTTTTGGCAGCTTATGCCGAGGATTGACCTCCAAAAGGCCATTCTGCTTCCTAAGGGCCGCTTGTTTTAGTCAAGCCGGACTACGGACCTTGAAAAGCTTCCGTCAAGAAAACAAGCTTTCAGGGAGCTACTAAAACTTCCCGATTTCTAAATACAACGCTAATACAAAACATCGATTCTGGGGTCCCCGGCCGGGGAGTCCCGGATTTGCTCCTCAATGAGCCAGCAGTGGCAATAGGATGCGGTCGCTGTAAATTGGCAGGCACAT